>PVHP010011577.1:0-44715 GCA_004024765.1 Zapus hudsonius | reverse complement strand
AAGACAAGGGGGGAATGAAGAATCCATTTTATAAAGCAGACTCCATTTTTAGACTTACTTCCCCCTCCCTAAAGAATGTCTGATCACAAAGACCAGGAAGTAAAAAAAAAAAAAAGACACCATATAAGGAAGCATATGGCTGTCCTGGAATGTGGGCTGGCCCTGGGATGTGGCTCCAAGGAAGTAACCAATCAAGAGGTATACAGATACAGGAAAGGAGCCAATAGAAATACCACACACCCTGTGACCTAAGCTGTATTATAATTAGATAGCTCCTGTCCATAAATACCCTGCTCCTTTGTTCTTCGGGGCTCCATCTTGCCTAGACATTCATCTGCCTGCTTGTGGAGCCCGACTGCACAGCCGAAAAATGAAATCCTCTTGCTTTTGCATCTGCTGGTGTGGTTATTGGAGTTTTGGGGTACGCTCTCCTGAGAGAGGCCGTGGGGGGGGGGTCTTTCACTACAAATTGAAGGAGATAATGGCTGAAAAGAGATGATAGTCTACACACAAAACAGTGACCATTGCTATTTTTCTCTCAATAGAAAATCATTCAAAAAATGGAAAAGCTTGAAAAAACCTGGAAGACATTTGGGCTTCATGGAGATGAGGCTTTGTGTAGGAGCACAGGCCCCATGCCAAGCCTGCATTCAGGTCTTGCCCCACTTTTAACCTTCTGTTTTCTTTTCTGTTTCCTGTGGTACTGAAGACTAGACCTAGGGCCTCACACATGCTAGGCAAGTACTCTACCACTGAGCTACATCCCTAAACCCTGTCCCACTTTAAATAGATACAAATTGGAATGCTGAGTAAGCGTAACATGTTACTCCAATGGATCCGCACAGAGACACTTGGCCCTATGTCAAAAGTCTAGTACATATATGCACTAAATCACTTTAATTTTTAAAAGTCTCTCCCACAAATGTATTTATGTGTATATTCAGTAAGAGGACTTTGCCTGTGAGGATATTAAAAAAAAAAACTCAGGGACTTTTACATCAAATGACAAAATGTAAAAAGATGCCAAGTGCTACTGGTAACAGGGCAGAAAGATACAGGAAAGAGAACTCTAGGGCTGGGTAGAACATATGTAAGAATAATATGAGCAAAGGCACACAGGCCCAAGTAGCATGGCTTGTGGAGAAAATGTCACTGAACCTAGGGGATTAGACATGAGAATAATAGCACCAGGGACTGGGAGACTGGGGTGGTTAATATTGCTTGTCAACCTGACTGGTTTTGCAATCACCTGGAGACACACCTCTGTTCTGTCTGTGAGAGTATTTCCAAGCTGGTTTATGTGATGAGGGAAGACTCACCCCAAAGTAGGCAGCGTAACCCCATGGATGGGCTACGGGACTGAATAAAAAGGAGAAAAAGCACAGCTATTTTATCTCTGGGCTTCCTGACTGCGGATGAAATGTGACCAGCCACCTCACATTCCCACCGTCATGTTTTCCCTGTCGTGATGGACTGTGTTCTCTCAAATTATAAGCCAAAAAGATGCCCTTCCTCCCCCATATTGCTTTTGTTGGGTATTTTTGTCACCATGACAAAGGTAATATAGGGACCCAAGGAAGAGGTAGGGCTCAGCCTTCAAGTGCTCCAGAAGACAGAAGGCAGACGAGGAAAGAAAATGCGGAGCAAACACAGGGTTTAAGCAGTTTAAGTATAATGTACATCTTTTAACTACCATTATAGCAGTCATGATGAGGACAATGTGGGGTGAGAACGGTAGAGTTGGGAAAAAAATGACTCTGAAGCCAAGGGGCTAGAAAGATGGCTCCTCAGTTGAGGTGCTTCCCTGCAAAGCCTAACAACTTGGATTTGATTCCCTAGAACCCATGTAAAGTCAGATGCGAAAATGTCACATGTATCAAGAGTTCGTTTGCAGCAGCTAGAAGCCCAGGTGTGCCCAGTCTCTCTTTCTTCCCCCTCCCCTCCTTGCATATAAATAAATTTAAAATTTTTTTAAAGAAATGAGAAGCTAGGACTGAATTAGAGGGAATGAAAATGAAAACAATATGAAGGTAGAATTAACAAAACCTGGCCACTAAATCCTTAGCTATGCAGGTCTAAAAAGTAGAAAAAAATGCAAGAAAATTCTTCAATTTGATATTTGGTGGATTATTTGTTAGACTGCCAGCAAACTATTCCCCCAGTTTATGTTAATGAGAGGGAAGAAAAGTTAGCAGAATAACTCTAAAAAAGTAGTTTTGAGATTGAGGAGTCCATAGGACATAAAGTAGACGTGTCCCATGGGCTTCAGACTATTATCTTAATCCCTTATATTTGAAACTATATGAATCAGGCTGAGGGGAGGGGATTAAACAACTGTGGTCCGAGTTATTCTGAAGGCTAAGATTATTGAGACCTTGTCAAAAACTAAAATCTCTGAAAGTATGTGAGTGGATGTTATTACTTAGGAAGCCCAGGAAAAGTGACAAGAAAAAAAAAACAACCAAACAGTGAGTGACACAGACATTTTAGAAAGTCTTGCAGGAGAATGGTAAAAGTACAGTTGAATTTTTTTATTCTTATTTAACTTTGAGTACTGTTTTAGATTAAGCTTTTGCACCAAACAAGACACTAGACAAAAATAAATCAAGATAATCACTAGTCACCAAGCTAAAATTAAGCTGTTTCTGACCTTGTGAAGAAATAGTGTATCAGAGAAGAAATAACACCCAAATTTCCTATGAGTACAAAATTCCTCTGCCTTAATCCTTACCCACAAAAACCACCCAGATATCAACTGATTAGTTATTTTCCTACTGTTCTGCAGTACTACCCTGCATACAGAATGATTTTGAAATGACCAATCTGCTTTTGTTGTTTCGAGTCCTTTCCTTTCTGCTCAGCCCATGAAAATGCTCATTCTATCTGACAGGATGGAGTGTGCCTGATTCTAGAACTGAAAATAAAAACCAGTCAAGATCTTTATGTATTTATTTATTTATTTTTGGATTTTCGAGGTCGGGTCTCACTCTAGCTCAGGCTGGCCTGGAATTCACACTGACTCTCCGGGTGGCCTCCAACTCATCTGCCCTCCTACCTCTGCCTCCCGAGGGCTGGGATTAGAGGCGCTTGCAAGCCTCATGGCCCTGCCCGAGTCCTTGGCTCTGGGGAGGATGGGGCAGAAGGATCATGGCAAGTTCAATGTCACCCTGAGCTACATATCAAGACGTGTCACACACACAGAAAAGAAAGAAACAAAGGAAGAACGGAAGGAAGGAAGGAGAAAGGGAAGGAGGGAAGAAGGAGAAGGGAGATAGGGGAAAAGGGAGGGAGGATCGAAGGAAAGTATTTCTAAATATAAATCTTTAAACTGAACAGATGGAACTTGTCCTTTGAAACACTCAGCAAGACAGCATATCGCTGGGAGCACGGGTCTCCCTAAGCAAGAGAAGAGCCTAGAGATCGGCTAAAGCTGACGCGTTGCACTGACTTCAAAGTCCTCCATGGCAGGCTTCGGTTTCGGTTCGGTTTTCGAGGAAGGGTCTCTCTCGAGCCCGGGCCGTCTCAGGCTGGCCTCGAACTCGCGGCGCCCCCACGCCGCAAGGCGCGCTCGCAGGCATCTCGGAGCTCCGTCGAGCCCCTGGCGGGGTCCGCCCCGTCGACCGCCCCTGGGGAGCGGCTCTTCCCTCGGCCTCACCCGCCCCAGGGCTCCCCGGAGCCGCCTCACGGTGGCTCCAAGCCGAGGCTAGCCTCCGTGCCGAGAAAACTACAACTCCCATGAGGCCGTGCGGCGGCCAAGGACTCAGCGCCCAGCATCCCCTGCGCGCGCCCAACACCGTGGAGTTGAGACCCACAGAGTCCCGGAAGCTGTGGAGAAGAAGCGGCTTCCGGGATGGCGGCGTCTGCGGAGTTTGCGGCCTCACTAGACGAGCGGGACGTGGCACGTGGCCTGGAGAACTTGCCTGTGAGCGCGCGGCTCCGGGAGGCGGGGCCGGGACCTGCGCCCTTCCAGGTGGGGGCGGAGCCTGCGCCATTCCGGGTGGGGGCGGGGCCTGCGCCATTCCGGGTGGGGGCGGAGCCTGCGCCATTCCGGGTGGGGCGGGGCCTGCGCCCTTCCAGGTGGGGGCGTGGCCAGCGCCCTCCAGGTGGGCGGGGCTAAAGTAAGGGTTGCTCGGGTGCTCCGAGCCCGAAGGCTGCGAGAGGCGGCGCCCCCACGTGGTCCTTGTTGTCAGCTTAGCTGGAACTGTAGCCTTGCGTGTTTCTTACCCAACAGCACAGCCAGCCCCGAGTGAACAAGCACTGGTCTTTTTCCGTGAAAGCCCTTGCAGTAAGCCCTTATCAGAGATTTTACCCCGCTCAATCCGTGTCATGACAGCCCCTGTGAAACACACAACAGTCTTCTGGTGACAGGTACTGGACAGTGAGTCTCCTCGTGTAAGCAGCCCACGTGCGTGTAGTGTAAACCACAGCACCTCTCTTCCAACCGCTTTGAGAGTTTCAGTAAAATACAAGTCTGGCTCTGGGTAGGAATTCAAAAATGCTCACTGTTCTCATCTCAAAGCCCTTTTCTGTTTGCTTTACAGGGTGAAAAAAGATTTTAAATTGGTTTTTTTGTGGGGTTTTTTGTTTGTTTGTTTTGTTTTGTTTTTCGAGGTAGAGTCTCCCTGTAGCCCAGGCTGACCTGGAATTCACTATGTGGTCTCAGGGTGGCCTCGAACTCATGGCGATCCTCCTGCCTCTGCCCCCTGAAGTGCTGGGATTAAAGGTGTTTGCCACCACACCTGGCCTAAATTGTTATTCTTACATGGAAACTTGTTAAAGAAATGCAAGTGTATATAAGATAAAATATGCCATTAGCCTGTAATTACTCAGAGAGTTAGTGGTAAATTACCCCAGGGATCTGAGAAGATATAATGTTGCAGTGTGTACTCCCAGACTCACCTTCTGCAGCCTTAGCCCCATGGGGAGCAGTCATTCTGCATGTGCCTAGTTCTCAACAGAAGTACATGTGTTTTTTATTTTAATTTTTATTAATTACAACTTTGTTGTATGGACAAACCACGTGTCGGACCCACTCTCCTCCTCCCCACCCTCATTCAGCGAGGGCCCTCCTCAGTGGGGTAACTGGTATTCACCATGAGCCATGGTTATGAGTTCTGAGAGCAGCAGTCAGTCGTGGGGGGAAAATACCTCTGTAGTCCTTTCTACCTACCCTGTGGCTCTTGCTCTTACAACCTATCTGCCCCCCTTCGTCTTCTGCAACGTTCCCTGAGCCATATTGGGGTTATAAATCTACGTTAGTGCTGGATTTCTGCTCTGTAGTTTTGAGAGTCCTCAGTGTCTCTGTTTCTCTGGTGCATGTTGTCAGGCTCGCTGTGAGAGCAGCACTCATGCTTAACTCACAAATTCCTCTGTGGTTTTACCTTGACCCTGGCTCATCTCACTGTAGGGAGTCAGCTATCTTTTCTTGCCGTGTTGATGGATTTTGGTTCTCTCCTGTTTTTGCTGTCTTCCATAAAAGAGAAAGCAGATTCTGCAATGCAGAATGAGAGTAGCAAGAGTTAAAGGGAATAAGCATAGTTCATTAAACAAGATTTTGATGGCTGTGACCACTCTTTTTTGCCAAAGACTAGTGAGAGCTTCTCACTAGAGTCCTTGACCATCATCTCCGTAGGATTCTGACTTGGTTCCCAGTACCAGCTGAGTTCCTTCCCATCGTGCAGGTCTCTTCTCCTGCATAGGCTGGGTGCACTACTGTACAGGTGTGCACACCTTGTCAGACTGGTTGATTTCATATCTAGCAGGATCCCCTGCTTGTTCACAGTGTTGGTGGCCAGCTTCCCCCAGCAGCTCACGGAGCACTTTCCAGCACCATCAGGGCTGGCCATCCCAAATTCCAGCATGATCTTTTAATGGTCTGTGTCAACAGTTTGTAGTGTCTTCAGCAATAGGGTCTTACATTTTAGCTCTGGTTGGTAATCAAGTGCTTTGACAGAAGCTTAAAAGTTATCCAAGGAATTGGAATGACAGAAAATATACAGCAAATCAAAGATGTTGAAATGGAAAGAGCATTGCTCAGGGCTTGGACATCATACCTAGTCCACAAAGCCTGGGTTACTTCATTTTAAAAATGAAAATAATTTAAAATTTTATAACCTTTTCCCATCTGTTTTCTATATTAAATTAGGTCTTCCCTTGCTTCTTCATAGGGTTTTTAGGAGGATCAAATGAGATAATAACTTCTCTAAGAGTTTTCAAAAAGTAGACAGGATTTTAATGTGAGAAGTAGTTACCCTTTAGCCAATACAAGTTTGCATTTGCTCTGGCAGCACCAGAGGAAACACTGTCCCTGAAGGTTTATTAAGGATCAAACATTGCTGAATGTTGCTCTGAGAGCACAAATACTAAAAATTTAGTTATTAGTTAAATGTATATGTGTGTGTGTCTGTCTGTCTGTGTATTTATATTACTACATTAGGGTAGTCTAGCAGATAAAATGGTAAATTACATAGTTCCTGCTCTTGCCCTTAAAAGAGGATATAGAAAGAAAATAGCTGGTTACTTTTAGCCTGGTATGTAATATAATGAAAACATCACTATGCTAGTCCACTGTTTTATGAAAATATTTTATTTATTTATTTATTTATTTATTTATTTATTTATTTATTTATTTATTTATTTATTTATTTATTGGAGAGTATAGGCATGCCCAGGCCTCCTCCATTGCAACAGACTCCAGATGCTTGCACCACTTTGTGCATCTGGCTTCGCGTGAATTCTGGGGAATTGAACCTGAGCTGACAGACTTTGCAAGCAAGTGTCTTTATCTACTGAACCATCTCCCCACCCTCCCCTCATTCTTAATTAAATTCAACACATATTTATTAAGAACTAAGTGTAAGCCAGGTGGTGAGTTGGGCTATGGAGAATAAAATAAGCAGGAAAGCAGGAAAGACCCTGCCCTCAAGGCCTTGAGAATGGAGTGTTCCTATGAGCAGTTGAACCCAATATATAACTACTCATGAAACTCTTCTCTTGTGGGCAAATTCTATAAATTTATGTCCACTCTTAGTCTTTTTTTTTGGGGGGGGGGGTATTGAGGTAGGGTCTAGCCCAGGCTGACCTGGAATTTACTATGTCATCTCAAGGTGGTCTCAAACTCACAGGGATCCTGCTACCTCTGCCTCCCAAGTGCTGGAATTAAAGGTGTGTGCCACCACACCTAGAGAGTCATATTTTTCTTTGCTATCTCTAAGAACATCTATAAAATGACTGTCCTGATGTATTCCTTACATAAATTTACTTTATTTATGGGAATAAGAATAAATTAATTAGCTAAGTGTGGTGATTCTCCCCTATAATCTCAGCACTCTGGAAGTGGAGGCAACAAAAAGTCAGGGCAGGGATAGAATTCAGTGGTCGAGTGCTCTATGCTCAAGTCCCTAGGTTTAATCCCAAGCACTACCGAAGAATCAAGTTAATTTACATCAGTGTCTTTAGAATCATCACAGTCATTAATGTCGAGAAACCCAGGAGGCTGGATGTGCTAATTATGGTTTTCAAATTAAAATAAGTTCTTGTCTATTTTAAAAAAGGAAGAGAGAAGAGAGAAAAGAAAGCCTTGTGATTGAGCCTTAGAACTACAGTTGAGGGCACAAATGAGTCAGGAGAACAAAATACAGTCTCAGGGGATTCTACCTGTGTGTAGACATACCTCTGTATAGAGTTAGAATTGCAGAAAGTTGGGCTTCCATATGAAATGGGGTTTTGGAGTTCAGGAAAAGCTTATGAATCCCACTTTTGGGATCTTGTCTATTTTTAGTAAAAAAATGGAAATAAAACTAAGAAGGACAGATTATAAATCATTACGTTAATTTAAGGAGGGGCTGGATAGGGCTATACACCCACATGGAGACAGGACCTGGGAGCCCATTCTGGAAGGGACAAATGTGAAGGGGGTTTTCCAAGGAGAGTCAAAAAGGAGCCAGGAGGCTCAGGGTCTCCTGTGGACGAGGTGTTGGAAAGGTTATAAGAGCCAAAGGAAGGGTAGGACTGTTTACGATGCAAACTTCCAGACACAAAATGGCCTTGATATTCATGAGTAGTGCCCGACACTACTTCATAACACCTTCAAAATGGGAGGAAAAGATGATGACATTGAAACAAAATAGAGACTGAGAGGAGGAGGGGGAAGTGGGGAAGGAATTGTTATGGTTTATTGTCTATAATTATGGAAGCTGTCAATAAAAAGTTAAAAAAAAAAACAGGCATGCGTCACCACGCCTTTAATCCCAGCACTCAGGAGGCAGCGGTAGGAAGATCGCTGTGAGTTCGAGGCCACCCTTGACTACTTAGTGAATTCCAGGTCAGCCTGGTCTAGAGTGAGACCCTATTTCAAAAAAACAAAACAGGGCTGGAGAGATGGTTTAGCAGTTAAGGCATTTGCCTGCAAGGCAGAAAGACCCGAGTTTGATTCTCCAGTACCCATGTACAGCCAGATGCACAAGGTGGCACATTCATCTGGAGTTTGTTTGCAGTGGCTGGAAGCACTGATGCACATTATCTCTCTCTCTCTCTCTCTCTCTCTCTCTCTCTCTCTCTCTCTCTCTCTCTCTCACACACACACACACACATAAATAATAAAATATATTTTAAAAAACACCTTTTCCTAAATGGTGGGGGTGGGGGAGAGCTTAACAGGGACCCCAAGGTTCAGGCAAGGTGAAGGTGAAATGAATCCAATAAGGAGGCCTTCCCCACCTGGTAAGCCCCTCTTATGGTTTCTTGGGGTGGGCTTTACCCTCAGGCTCTGGTGGGCCCCTGAGGGAGCTGATCGGTTTGGACCCAGGGAGCTGTCCCCAAGAGGCCAGCATGCTGAGGAGAGGGCGCTGGGCTGGATCAGACTCGGGTTTTTCCTGCCCCCCCCCCCCCCGCAGCTGGCTATGTAAAAATAAAAGTCACATGACTGTTTCCCCCTCATTTTCTCAAGAAAATATGTCCATAAATAAAATATGCCTGACACTTAAAAGGTGAGCCTCAGGTACCTTCAGGTTTGTGTGTGTTTGCACGTGTGTGCATGTGTGTGTGTGTGTGTGTGTGTGTGTGTGTGTGTGTGTGTGTGGTGGAGGATGCTGGACTCTAATCCAAGACTTTGCATCTTCTCCGCCACCCCTCCACTGACCTCCACCACAGATTACCTTCAATTCATTCCCCCTGTGTACTCAGGAAGCACAAAGGCAGTCTTCCAAAAGTCAAAGCAGCTTGTTTGCTCCAAACCCTGGCTTCAAGACATTGCCCACATAAATAAATATCAAGGCTTGAAAAACTCAAGGTAAAAATAACTGTGTCTGGTTTGCTTTTGGGTAGTGTGAAAAGGCAAAGAGAACATTCAAATGTCGATTGGGAACACTCCTATCATAACGGCATCAGTGTTGAGAGCCAACGAGAAAATGAGCTAGAGGATTTTCTTGAGCTAAGAGTGAAGTCTAATCATCTAGCAGATCTCTGAAACCAGCTTCAAACATTTTTTAAAAAATATCTCAACTGGGGCTTGACCAGAATTATGTGGCTCATAGTCTTTCAGTAACTGCTAGCAGCAAAACAAACTTATAAGGCTAGAGGCCAAGTACACAGATTCTTGTAGCTGTGGTTTCAACACAACCAAAAAAGGAAAGAAGAGCTTCACAGCACTTCCTTCACGTGCCAAAGCAAGACTCAGGCTTTCGGCCTTGAAGGTTAGTCAGACTTCAGCTTCTGGGGCTTCATGCAGAATGTCACTCAGAGCCAAACTTTCAGTTCAGGGTTATCAGAGCTGTAGTCAAACCAAAATAATAAAAGCTTGCTGTGTGCCTGGTACGGTGGATAAGAACCACACTCCGCGACGCACCCAACACGTGACCTTGTCTTTCCTTGAGACATGTAAACATTGGAAAGACTGAGAGAGCACTACACTCTGTGACATTCACACCTCAGAGTCCTGCTGTTAACTGTAAGTTAGTAAGTGCTGGTCTAGTGCAGAGAAGGAGGAAATTGTAGTGGACAAGGGTTTGCTCTGTAACATGCTTCTTCTGTTCCTATTTTTGGCCTTTCAATTTTGGTTTATCAACATTTTTCTCATCAATTATGTCAAAAAATGGTTTGAAGTTAGGAAATTTAAAAAATATATATTTATTTGCAAGCAGAGAGAGATAGAGAAGAGAGACAGAGATAATGGGCATGCCAGGGCCTCCATCCACTGCAGACTGGACTCCAGATCCATGCGCCACTTTGTGCATTTGGCTTTACCCGAGTAGTTAGGTGTTGCAGGCACATGCCTTAACCACTGAGGCATATCTCCAGCACTGAAGTTAGAAAAGTTAACTGTAGAACTTGTCTTCTTCCCTACCCACTTTACTGACTGCTTAATTTTTGTTGGCCACTTATGTGCCAACCATAAGAGTCGGCTTTTTATTTGGATTCTCTCAGTTTTGTTCCCTTATAACAAGTGAAATAGATATAATAGATTGATGGATGATAGACAGGTAGACAGACAGCTCTGGATAGATAGATGGACAGAAGAAAGAAATGTTTAGAGGGAGTAATTTTCCAGAAATATACAATGTTATAGCATCTAAAAGTAATTAGAAGAATTAAGAAAGGTAATATTTTGAAAGTGTCAAGTACCAACCCTGGGTAGTGTTACTTCACTTAGAATGCATGATAACCATTATTGGGAGGAGTATTAATCCTGTCCTGGGTTGTTAACACAAAGTTTAACAAGCCACTTGCCCCCAGTCACAGTGCTAATGAGAGTCTGGCTCTAAGTGTCCCCAGAATAATCCATACTCTGCACTCAGAAGCTCCCATGGCTTGGCCAGTGTTCCCAGACAGTCCTGAGTTTTCTTTCTGGCTTCCTACATATTTGCTCCAGTATTGTAACGCCAGTTTGAGTCCTCATCACTCTTTAACCATTTGTACATTTTCTAGACATTTTCTATGCCCCACACCATTCCTAGCTTTCACCCTCCTAGCTAGGCAGGACTCGTTTGCTTGCAAGAAGCATGAGCATAATACAAACTGGCTCATGTGAAGAGGGAAAGGATTAACTCACGTGACAAAAAGTCCAAAAGTAGCTACTATACACAAGTCTCAATCCAACAACTCTACAGAGTCCACAGGGATTTCTTGCCACCACGTTCCCCATACATATCTCTACTTCCCTTTCCTGTACTTGGCTACATAGGCAAGAGAATGAACTCCTGGTGAGCCCCTGACGCTTTAGCAGCTCTACTTCTTCTGGCTTAGATCATGTCTGCTCACCTACCAACACTATTGAATACAGCAAGTGATGTTCTGTTGAACCAGGTTTACACTCTGTCTAACCAGAACTCTCGTCCACTCACTGAGACAACAATGGAGAGAGCTCTGCTGTGAAAGCCAAGGTACTATTGTATCAAGGGAAAAGAATGAATGTTGGGCATGGAGGAAATAAAAATGTCTGCTGTGGACAAAGCTTTGATCTATCCTCAGCTGACTGATGCCCAGACAGCCTTCTGGATCTACTTGGTTCACATGTTTGTCTTAGGAAGCAGGGAGCAGATTATGTGGAGTGTTACAAAGATCAGGTCCCAACTTGTAAAATACTTTCATTGGCTTTCAGGTACTCAAGGTTTAACCGTTTGCCTAGCAGGAAAATTGGAGTAGAGTGTCAGATCAGATCATTTCTGAAAAATAGTTTTTCACTATTTAAATGCCTGAAAAGATGGATGATCACATAATCATAAACTACACAAGTTTTTAAGTTTTAAAACAAAAATTTTTGGAGTGGGGTATTTGGTATGGCTTTCTACATGCTAGGTAAGCGCTACACTGAGCTACATTCCCAGCCCAGGAGATTATTCTTAAGTATCGTCATTTTTAGAATCAGATAAAATATTTTTTTCTTGCATGGTATTTTACTTAATGAAAAGAAGATGACAGATAAAAATAAAATGATTTGTAAGGATTGCTGGTATCCAGGTCAATGGTTATATATATTCATTCTTATTAAGCTGGAAATTTACCTAGAAGTTTGTATTATCCTTCAAACATATCTGAAGCTCATCTGGAATTGGCTATTATTTATAACCTAAGTATAAATGATCTCAGATTATGTATCTATTTTAAGCACAGAATTTTTTAAAGGCTATCTTTTCATTATTATTTTTTCTTTCTGTTTTTGTATGATGGTAGGGATCAAACCCAGGGCCTTGTACATGTTAGAAAAGTACGGTAGTAGACACTTTCACATTGTTGGCATGAACATCCAAACCAGACACAGTTTATAGGAGGAAGGGGTTTATTTCAAGATCCAGAGGGGAATTCTATCAGTGGCAGAAGAAGCTGCTTCCATATATCCAAGCAGAGAGAAACAACCAAACAGCCAGCAAAAACCAAAAGCAGCAAGCGTAAAACCCAGCAGTAAACAGGATGCCTCCCCCTCCAGAGCTCAAACCTCTCTGCATACCTTTGGGCTGGAATTCAGATCTTCCCTCAAACCAACCTTTGGGCTAGAGCCCTGGAACTACTCTACCCCCTAGGGACATCTTTTCCAACTAGGAGGCTGGAGACCCAAGTTACAAGCTTTAATGAAACACCTGAGCCTATGGGGAACATACATTCAAACTACCTCAAATACCCTACAATTGAGCTACATCCCAGCCCTGAAAAATATATATGACTTTAGAGTCTTGGGTCTAGGGCTATAGGTAAATGGTAAAGCCCTTGCATTTTATGTAAGTCCCTGAGCTCAATACCTAGTACAGCAAATAAATAATAAATGTCGTAGTCAGCCACATGCTGCTGGAATGAATCTCCAAACCATGCATATTATGGGAGGAAAGAATTTTTGAACTACAGATTCAGGGGAAATTCCACAATGGTTAAAGAGGCTAGCCCCCTTTCACAGGTCCAAAGAGAGAGAGAAACCTATCACCAGCACCACACACACACACACACACACACACACACACACACACACACACACACACAAGTAAAACAGGCAGGGAAAAAAAAATCTTTCCCTTTTATATAGCCTTAAAGCAGGATCTTGCAACCAACCCTATCCCAGACTTGTTGGCTTCCTCAGTCTCTGGAATTTCCTTCCTGCACTGCCCTCCCAAGAAGGGATGCTCATTTCTAGCTTCCCTGAGCTTCCTGCCCCCTACTGAGAGGGCTGCCTTCCTGTGAATATTTTCCATTAAAATCTGGCCTAGCTAGTATCCTGGTGACCGGAATCACTTTGGTCTGGTAGGGGCTGCAACCTTGGAACAACGTCGTCAGTTGATCCCTGCGGGGGATCAGGTCCGACACCTTATCGACTTTACCCTGAGGATCCTACCTGGTTCACTCCCGTCTCTCTCTGCCGTTTGGGGGTCCCAGTCGAGGGCTCCATAGTCCTCTTTCAGCCTCCTGGAAAAGAGACCCAGAATCACGTAGGGGGTCTGTTTCCAATGGCCTCAGTGGACTGCAGGGTCCCAGAGTAGTGGCCCATTTTACCCAATAAACAGGGTATGGCTATCCAATCTCACAGGGGCACTCCACAATGTTGTAGAAATACCCAGTGACAAACAGACAAAGCCTTCGCAGCAAGAGGAGAGGGGAGTTTAATTTTACACCCAGGCAGCCTGGGCGGTCCAAGCATAAATGAAGCATTGGCCCCAAACTCCAGTTACAAAGAGATTTTATAGTAGGGCACAGAGATGTGATGTTAGACATGTGACATTAGACATTTAAATTACAAGCACCTAGCAACTCACACATTTACAGTGGGTTGCAAGAAGTTCAGGTAATCCTCCCCAGGTATCCTCCAGCCTCATCTTTTCCTAATTTCCTTATCACAGTTAAAGCAAATCCTTCTTTTGTCTCACAGAACTTTAAAGCTCTGGTATTTTCTTATCTCATGTTATACTGGCCATCTGAGGTCAACAAATGTCTGCAGAATGTAACAATGAATATGGGGGGGCAGTGAGCTCATGCTCATTTTGCTATAATACACCCAAGATTACTAAAAAGATCAAGTTGACAACAAAATTTAACCATCACAATAAATTAATAAAATAAGTTTGTCTTAAAAAAGTCATTTCAAAAAGGATTTTATATTTTCCAAAATGTTTTTTAATTGATAAGTAAAAATGATGCCATTTTTTAACAAGAATAATATGCTGTTTTAGAAAACTTCAGTAAGTCAGACTTGATTTTAAAGGGCATCAACTGTGTTGAAAATCACTTTTGAATTTAGTGATATATAGTGTACATTTAAAATATTTTTTTTATTTATTCATTTTTCAAGCAGAGTGAGAGAGAGAGAGAGAGAGAGAGAGAAAACTGATACGGGTTGCTGATAATTAATATTTGTAAGCAATGCAGGGAGAGAGAGAGAGAGTTTTGGAATCCTCCCTTCCCCCTCCTCCTACTCCAAGTTCTTGTCCTCTAATGCCAAAGAATTGTACACAGGGACAGAATTAAATTTTAATTACACATTTATTCTAATTTAGTAGATTAGGAAAAGGGGAGTTGGATGGGGAAATTCCCCAGTTATTATGTGGGAAGTCATAGAGTTTTCCTGCCACCAGTGTGGGGAAAACACATGTCAGAGAGTTCACAGAGCTTATATTATTTAGTTAAATAAACAGCCCAAGAAAAGATAACAGAAAGCTCCCTTTATGAGAAAGAGAGGTTCATGAGAGAAATGTCTGGAGCCTGCCCCCCTACCCCAGCTGATGGCTGGGGTAGGGGTACAGGCCTTACCTCCCTGAGGCCTGGGACAGCAGTCGTCCTACTCTATTGCCATGTGGGGGAAGAGGGCCTACTTTCTCTAGGGAAGCTAGTTTTAAGTCCTCCCCAGGTGAGTTAGAGGGAAAACTGATTGGTTCATATTTGACCAATCAGTTTTAGCACCTAGGTTGTAGCTGTAACTAAATACCTCCCATTCAAGGGGAGGGGCTGGAAGGGGAGGGATGGTCCCTACACACACCTGACTGTCACAGAACCAGGGCCACCACCTTGTGGGTCTGGTTTATGTGGGTGCTGGGGAATTGAACCCGGGGCCTTAGGCACTGGAGGCAAGTGCCTTAACCGCTGAGCTGAGCCATCTCTCCTATAGTGTACATTTAAAATATGTATACCTTGAAGAAAAAAATGAATTCAAAAGTACTCTTTATGAGAAGTTTCACAAGGGGGGATAGTAAGATCTTCATTTTACAAGTACTTAAAATATCTGAGCAACCATTTATATTTTAATGTTGAATCTTTAAGAAGCTGAAACAGAGTCTCACTGAATCAGGCACTCACTGAACTTGACAGGGATGTCTTTTTCTGAGCCTTCCTTTATTCCTATAGGACATCCTGCTAAGCTAAAATGGTGAGACACACACAAGCAGAAGCTCTCTCAGTCCCCACCCCCAAATCACTTTCTGAGCAGAATGTCAGCCTGCCCCCCAGGAACTCCCACTCTTCACCCTCCTCATCTCTCACCAGAGATGCCAATCCTCCCCCAGCTCAGTGCTTTTTAAAGTATAGGTCTCTGCACTTTACGGCACAGCTCCACCAAGGCTCCACAGGGAGTGTCATTCCATGCTGTTAAGCACCTGTCCAAGTCTGGGCCAGAAGACATAGGAATAACGGAAGGTTGAAGATGTGCATTGGATTATCCCTCTAGATACCGTTTAGCCTGTTCCTCATTGAAAGGCCACACAGCTGATGCCTTACAGAAGTGCTTTACCCAACTGTGCGGGGTGACATGCCAGGTACCTTTATTGAGGGTCAGCATAAAGATTGTCCCCAGGAACTGCTTCCTGGTAAAGAATACTTTAGAAGGGTTGATGAAATTTCTTTCTGGTCTCAATACTGGAAAGTCAGAGTGCTGCTTCTAGACAGCCAGTATAAGCCTTACTGTAATCTTGCACTCTCTGAAATTGCTGCTTCCAAGTAGGGCTGAATAGCCATTCTCTCCCTTGCACCACCTCCCAAGAATACCATCCCCAGGGACCAAGACCTTAGCACATGGTCTTTGTAGGATATTCTTCTAAACCACAGCGTATCTCACTCATCTTTGCTTCATTTATCTACCTCTTCCTTAATCTTATTGAGTCCTCTTTGGAAGAAAGCAGGTGTAAGCAAATTAAATTTCATGTTAGTAGAGATTATTCTGTATATAAAGAAATGTTCTAGATTCCCAAGAGATACTTTATCTTTGGGGTTTGAAAATATGCTTCATGTATGATACTTGTGAGGAAATAACCATATGTCAGCTTGGTCAGATTTGGGTTTTTTTCTTTTTCTATAATATTTTATAAATGAAATGCTTTGAAAATACAGGCACATTTAAAAAAAGATGGGGCTGGAAAGATGGCTCAGCATTTAAGGTGCATGCCTGCAAAGCCTAATGAACTGGGTTCAATTCCCCAGTACCTACATAAAGCCAGATGCAAAAGTGGTGCATGCATCTGGAGTTCATTTGCAGTGGAAAGAGGTCCTGCACACCCATATTTTCTCCCTCCCCCTTCTTTCTTTCTCTCTCTGTCTCTCTCTACCCCCACCCTCTCCATGTGTGCTTGCAAGTCAATAAAATATGTTTGAAAGTTTAAAAAAAAACAAGAGGGGATGGAGAGATTGTTCAGTGGTTAAAAACACTTACTTGTAAAACCTGATAGCCCAGGTTCAATCCCCATGTAAAGTAAGCTGCACAAGTGGAACACACATCTGGAGTTCATGGCAGTGGCAGAAGGTCCTGGCATGTCCATGCTCTTTCTCTCTCTCAAATAAAAATATTTTTAAAAAGAAATATTTTCAAATTATCCCTATGTCATTCAATGAGAACAGTTTCTTAACATGTATATGATATATCTATAAGAAAATTTTTAATACCTATTTAACCCCAGTTTTTGGAATTATTTCTGCAGTTGACTTATTTATAATTTATAGATTTATTATATTCTGAGAAATACCTAAATAAGCCATATATATATATGTAGCTAACGTTAAGGATATAATAACATTGAACTGTATGTAAACATTAAATTCATTAGCTTTCCTTGAAGCTATGAAGGAAACAAAATAAGTTCAAAGCTTACAATTCCTGATAACAGAAAACAATCACAATTTTTCTTTTGTTATCATTATTCCATTAGTAAAATAACAAAAAAATTTAATTTTAAAAATTACTTTTTAAACTGGAGAGAGATCATATAGGTAATACTTTAGTATGTGTGTTCTTTCAATTTTGTCTTAGCCTGTTTTTACATGTGCTTGAATCAGGAAATGCCCAAGCTAAAATCTGCACATATATTACATACACACACACACATACACACACACACACTATATATATATATATCTCACATATAAGAAATGCATGGCATGCTATACTAACAGGTATTTCTCATTTTTACAGTATACTCCTGATCACGTAGCTGGACCCGGAGCAGACATCGATCCCACTGAGATAACCTTTCCTGGATGCATGTGTATTAACACTCCCTGCATCCTCGGCACTTGCTCCTGCATCCGCCACGAGGACAATTACGATGACAAGTTGTGTCTTAGAGACATAGGGCTGGAATCGAAGTATGCCAAGCCTGTTTTTGAATGTAATGTCCTTTGTCAATGCGGGGAACAGTGCACAAATAGGGTGGTCCAGAGAGGTCTGCAGTTCTACCTAGAGGTGTTCCAGACGGATAAAAAAGGCTGGGGACTTCGAACCTTGCAACTTATACCCAAAGGAAGATTTGTCTGTGAATACGCTGGTGAGGTTTTAGGACGCTCTGAAGTCCGGAGAAGAATTCACTTACAAGCAGCATGTGACTTGAATTACATTATAGCCATCAGGGAGCATGTTTATAATGGGCAGGTCATGGAAACATTTGTTGATCCTACCTATATAGGAAATATTGGAAGATTCCTCAATCATTCCTGTGAGCCAAACCTGGTGATGATTCCTGTCCGCATTGACTCAATGGTACCCAAGTTGGCACTTTTTGCAGCCAGAGACATTTTGCCAGGAGAGGAGCTCTCTTATGACTACTCAGGAAGATTTCTCAATCTCATGGGCAATAAAGGTGAAGAGAGGGTAGACCATAGGAAACTCAGAAAGCCTTGTTACTGTGGTGCTAAAGCGTGTACGGCTTTCTTGCCTTATGACAGCTCACTGTACTGCCCTTAGAAAACCCCGACAGCAGATAGGAAGGGAATGCCTGCCAACTGGCCTCTCGGTGGACTGGAATCAAAGGGAACCAAGTATCCATGGCTCATCTGCTCCCGTGTATCACTCTTGCAAGCAGGTTTCCCTGAAGAGAAGTCTACCTAGTGATTAGCAGCTCACCCTGTCCTGAGTGGAAGGCTAGTGGTTGTCCAGCCTCACCTCTGCCTAAAGTTGCCCAAATTCATCTCAGGAAGGTGGCACAGACCACTAGTGTCCACCCATATTCTGTTCCATTCTTGTAGACAGAATTCTCTTTACCTGGCGATCCAGAACACTCACTTTCCCAGTTAGACATGGGTATGAGGCTATCTTCAAACTAACAGGATACAAGCAAAAATGGTGTGTCCTTAAGTAATACTCTTCTACCTGAAAACCGGCATGCACATTTGATGGCTGGAGTTGGAATGGCCATCCTAAATGCCAAGAGGACTCTGGGAAAGGGCCATGCATAGCAAACCAACAAGAGGGGAGTGTAGGTGTCTAGTACTGAGAAAATGCTGCTAGTCCTGAGGAAGACAGTCTCCTCCTTGTTTGAGCACTTGCTTGCTTGCGCACTTGGCCAGACATGTCTGTGATCCAAGAGAACACTTGAGCTGCACACAAAAACCTTGCTTTCAAACTGGTTCTAGCACTAATAAAGCCGTGTGTTTGTTTGTTTGTTGTTGTTGTTGTTGTTGTTGTTGTTTTGGGGGGGTCTGACTCCTATATCTTATTTCATGTTTTTTGTAAAAATGAATTAAGGAAAAAGGCATGATTAATGACCACCTACTAAAGCCCTAACAATCACTCCCACTAAAGAAAGTATAACCAATGAGAAGGACTTCTATCTATAATAAAAGTCAGAGAAAGAAACACATCAAATTTTCACTCCATACTTGGCTGTCCAGAGCTTGTGAAGTTCCTCACCTCTTCACTTAATGTTGGTTTGAATCCTTCAAAGTGGTCTTTCCCCTCCCCTGTTCTCTTTTAAAATACTTATTTCAAAGCACAGAGAGATAGAAGTGAGAGAGACTGGGCACACTAGGGCCTCCAGCCACTGCCAAACGGATTCCAGATGCCTGTGCCACTTTGTGCATCTGGCTTTACATGGGTATTGGGGAACTGAACTTGGATCGTTAGGCTTTGCAGGCAAGCACCTTAACCATTGAGCCATTTCTCCAGGCCCTCCTCACCAGTTCTCTTAATAAGTGAGTTGCATCAGAAGCAGTAAGGCAATGCTGAGAATGAAAGTGTTTGGCTCACTCACTATTTCCCTGTCCTATTTCCTTCGATCTTTCTCTGTTGATATCCCTGTCTTGGTTCTGGGACGTTCAAAAAGGACAGCCTTCTCTTGGGAGACATCGTCACAGCCTCATCCAGAGAAAACGCATTCAGCTGATAGCTTTTAGGATTTCTGTCCTTCTTGTGTACTTTTTTATTTTTTTAAATTTACTTGCTATTTGTTTATTTGAAGGAGAGTGCATGGGTGCACTAGGGCCTCTTGCCACTGCAAAAGAACTCCAGATGGGGCTGGAGAGATGGCTCAGCGGTTAAGGTACTTGCCTCCAGTGCCTAAGGCCCCCAGTTCAATTCCCCAGTACCCACATAAGCCAGACCCACAAGGCGGTGTTCTCTCTCTCTCTCTCTCTCTCTCTCTCTCTCTCTCTCTCTCTCTCTCTCCTTGAAAAATGAATAAAATATAAAAAATATTTTTAAAAAAACACCCACTTGTTGAGGTCACAGTTTAAAAAAAAGAACTCCAGATGCATTTACCACTTTGTATATCTGGCTTTACATGGGTACTGGGGATCTGAATCTGGGCTATCAGGCTTTGCAAGCAAGTACCTTAAACACTAAACCATATCTCCAACCCTTCCTTATCCTTGCATAGGACAAAGTCCTAGAAATCAAATTCCAAAGATATAAACTGGGAGGTTTTCATTCAAGCCTTTGCTAAACACCAAGCTAAAGGTATTTGTTTGAGTGCCATAATCTTAGGAATGAATGTTCACTTTTCAAAGAAAACCTTTAAAACTATATTCTACTCAACAATTATGATATTTTCTAAAATGTGTATGATGTGATAAAGATGGCACCTTCTGTGGCCTTCCTCTCTAAGTCCAATAACTCTACTATAGCCTTCAGAAAAAATAAATTCACATAAACCAGCATCCTGCAAGCATTTTAACCAGCACTCCTCAAAACTGGCAAAGTCATAAAAACCAAGAATGTCTTGAGAAACTTCCATGGGCCAAAAGGTACCAAAGGGGAGATAACAAACTGAATGTGTCCTACTGTCCTGGATAGGATTTGGGAGCAGAAAAAGACAGGTAAAACTATAGACTTTCCTTAATGTGTATCAGTATTGGTTTATTAATTGTAACAAATGCACCATAAAGACATAAAATATATCATAAATGTGCCATGGCTAATTTTAATAGGGGGAACTGGGTGTGAGTATATGGAAACTCTACACTATTTTTTCTGTATCTAGACTAACTTTCTGTAAATCTGAAACCTTTTCATTAAAGGCTACTATAAAAGTGTGTGGAAGGGTTCAAGAACTGTTTTTCCAGAGGTCTGCAAAGAGCCAGTAAGTCCATGAAAAGATACTTAACGTCCTTAGTCACGCTGCTATTGCTGTCACAGAACTGCAACAGTGAGGCGCTGACAAGGATGCAGAGAAACTGAAACCATCACTTATTGAAGTGTTACTGACTAGCAATTTCTTAACTGTAACTAGATGTGGACCCAAGAAAACTTGAAAAATGTGCAAAAGAATTTTATATGCAATGTTCACAGAAGCATTTTTCATAATAGCAAAAAAGTGGACACATCCCAAATGGCCAGTAAAGGATGTATGAATGAATAAATGTGGTGTCCATGTAGGTGGATATGATTTGGCCCAAACAGGAATGAAATACTGAAATGTGTCGTGTTATGGATGTCAAGCAGAAGTGGTGGGTACAGTGTGATTCTGTTGATGTGAGGATGTGAGGCACATGGGATAGGCAACTCCATGAAGCTGTAATGTGGGTCAGTGCTTGCTAAGGGCAGGGATGGGAGGCAACACAGGGAGCGACTACTAACGGTAAATAGGCCTGTGGTGTAAAATGTCCTCCATAGGATCAGGCTTTGAATACTTGGTCCCCAGCTGATGGCAGTTTAAGAAAGCTGTGTGGAGCCTTGGGGAGGTGGACCCATGCTGAAGGAGGTGTCTTTCTTGGAGTGAGCTTTGGGGTAACACAGCCCAGTTCCAAGTCCTTTGGGTGGTTAGACTACTTCCTTCCCATTGATGTGGAGATGTGACTCAGGCCTCCTGCTCAGGCCTACCATGCTTATCCCACAAGGAGAACTTCCCCTTGAAACTAAGCTGAAATTAACCCTTTCCTCCCATAAGCTGCTTCTTCTTGGGCATTGTCAGAGTTACTATCTAGTTGCTGGGACAAACACCTGACCAGAAACAGCCTATAGAAGGAAAGGGTTTATTTCCGACTTACAGATTCCAGAGGAAGCTTCGTCATGGTGGAAGCAGCTGGCTCACTTCACACATCCACAGCACAGAGCCAAGTCAAGGAGCTATCATGACAAAAAGGATGATCTCATATGGAATCACTGACAATGGAACAACTGTGTGAAAATCTTATTGATAACACTACAATTTGCTATTTTACTAAAAGATGACAAAACAAATGTTATAGGTCATTATCTTATTACCCATCCAAATATCACCAGCTCAGCAAGCACCTAGGCATGAGCAAGGACAGTTAAATTTAGACATATTCAATGTTTTTGCCAACTTTCAGTCACATAAAACCATGGCTTTGTACATGGTGTTTGTGCTTGTGTTTATGAGGATGCTGTCATCAAAGCAGGACACACCCTGATACAGAACTTTCAGCTGTTTCCATACACTGCTGTAGTCGCCCACTGGTGTCCTTGCTCTGACACTTACTTACTTCCCTGGAAGGGCTGTTAGGGGACTCAAATAAAGTAATAGACATCAAATCATTTTTTCTTTATTATCCATAATTAGATATATTGAATGAGCAAATAATGAGTTGATATCCCCAATTCCCCAATTTCCCTCCTCCCTGTCCCCAACCAGCTGGGTATCGTCTCCGTGGGCAGTCTGGATCAGTCCATGGGGTAGGAGGCTATGGATAGCCTAGGAGTCAACACAGATCCACCCCACTTTGTATGTTGTTACTAAGGGGGGCCATGTCTCTGGATATTCTCCCCCACCAAGGCTCTCTCACAATCTTTCCACCCCCTCTTCAGCTCAGTTCCCTGAGTCATGGTGGGTGAGTATTAAGGCTGCTTTATTGTTGAGGACTTAGTGGTCTCTGTACTTCTGCTTTGTGTTGAAAATCGTTGGTGTCTGGCTGGCTGGTTTATCCTGTGTTGACTGACTGGCTGTGGTTATAGGTCTCTTGCTTATCCCACCACTCTCTGCGGGATTCTATGTGGAGCCTCCAAAGTAGGTCTGGGGTGGCTCATCTCTTGCCAGGATAGACATCAAATCAATTTATAGAGGCAACTTTATATCCTGTTTACCATTTTCCTGCATGTTTCCTTCATTCACTCCCTGCCTCAGCCTCTCACCTTCCAGCACTGTCATCCTCACATCCTTCCCTACAAGATTTCCTCCGCCTCTAAGCGGCAGTGACTCCTCATCACTTGAGGTGATGCCCAGACTTCTGAGCATGACCCGAAGGTCCCCACCCACCTCTGCTCAACTCCACTCTTCCTTTACTACTCTGAGAGCCACCTGGAAAAGCACTTTCTCTCTCTCTCTCTCTCTCTCTCTCTCTCTCTCTCTCTCTCTCTCTCTCTACCTTGACAACAGTGTTCTGCTTAACTTTGCCTTCAAAGGGCATCACAGTGAGTGAGGGTGTGTGTGTGTGTGTGTGTGTGTGTGTGTGTGTGTGTGTGTGTGTGTGTGTGTGGTTTTATTTTAAACTCTACTGACCCTTGTCTTTTTGCAGGGTACTCAGCATTCTCTTCCTTCTATGACTTTTGGATATACGCTGATATCTTATACTCTTATTTCTTGTACTTCTTTTTCATAAGCTACTAGGCTGAAGAAATATTGTCTTATCTCCCTTTCTTTCTCCCCTTTTCTTCTTCCCTTCACTCCCTTTATTACCTGCCCAGGTCCATCCTCACTGCCACACCCCATGGAAAATTCAAATGACCCAATCTATCCTATCTAACCATCTCTGCAGTATACCATTTTGCTAAGGTGATATCCCTCATTCTAACCCGATGCCCATCACTTTTGCACACCTTGACCTCTAAGACACCCTAAACCCAGCCTCCCTCCACCACGTGACCGTTTCTACCCTCTCTGCCTAACCTGATATTACCTCAGAGCATTTGGGCAAGGGAGATGAACACAGAAAAGTGCCACATGAATCCAAGCCTTCTCTATACTTGAATATAACTGAATCCCTTCAGTTTCAGTTTTTGGTTCTTTTAGAAGTGCTTCATTTTCAATCTATATCTCCTATCATCCCAACTTATGCAAATAACCCAATATTCATTCCCTCTCTAGGTTACCTCCACAAAGCTAATCACAGAGGTCCTCAATTTTCTCCAGAGTATAAACCAAGCGCAGATCAAAACTAATCATTGATCTTCAGCAGACACCAGACCTCTTTTCTATCCTAACTTGCTTGGCCAATATTGTTCATAAAATTTTTTACTAGTTAAAAACAAATTAACATATTAGTGATAACTAACCACTAATATATTAATAATTTACTAATCACTGGTATGACTTTTTGCCTAGTAGGAATGATTTTTTAATTTACTTTTTATTGGATTTGTTAATGTCAGAGTTCTTACACTGCCAAACTATGCCTGAGAATCCAAAGAAATAAAGGGTACAATGGACAGCCTCATGCACCCATCATACAGTGCATTAACATTTGATTCATGTGCATTGTGATAATTTCATAGTCTTTTGTATAAAATTATAACAAGAGTTAGAGCTTAAATATGTGACAGGCCTTCATATTTCCATTAAACAAACCTCTTCACATTTGTCTCAGTTCAATTCTCAATAAGAACCCTGTAGTTTTTTGCAAGGGGTGAGGGGAACGCATTTTTTAAGAGAATGTGCATATTTTAAAATAAATAACTACTATTACCTTTCAAACAAGATTGGGCACATTCAGGATGGTATGGCCATAAACTACTCTCACCTTTCAAAAGAAAAGACATTTGTCACAGTTGTTAGTCATGTGGCTTCATGAGCAACAGGACACCTTGTCTTTGTTTTCCTTTGCAAAAATTAGCACTTGGGAGGGCGTTCTGGCTGAACTACCTTACCAACTAAAACTTCTGGCATTCATTCATTCACTCATGCTCACCAGTGTTTAAGTATCTAGTGCATGAAGGCAGTAAGAAGTGAAGCTCCTGGGCCCCAAATTTATCCAACAAATGTTTCTGAGCACCTAGTTTGCTACATTTTAGAAAAATCAAAACTAATAGCATTCTTTAGCTTTAAAGCACATAATGTCTCATAAGAGGAAAACCATAAAATTTTTGAGTAAGGGAATCTTATGTGTATACTGCATCAAGTCTTTGGACCCTACAATGCAGTGACTGCATGCAAATTTGGCACCTATATGAATGCCTGACATTTAGCGTCCTGTTAGACTGGAACCTCCTTGAGGCAGGAGCATCTCTCCAGCACTTACTGGTTATTATTGAATGAACAAACTATAAAGGTTAATATGATAAGACTGCTATTACCTTTAGGATAAAGTTCAAGTTCTTTAGCAAAATGGCTTAATGCCTTCCTCTGTTTATCCAGGCATCAACCCCTCCCTGCTCCCATGTCCGCCTACTGTGTCGCCCATCTGGGTAGTTCCCAGCTCCTAAATGGGCCTCAGGGGAAGTTTCACACACTGTTTTCCTTCCTTAAGACATCCCCATCCCCAGTCTTTCCACCCTTTACTTCCTTAGTTATTGATGTCTTTCCTATCAACTCCAATCTCATTTCCTCTGGGAATCTGCTGGATCAGGTGTCCCAGGAATCAGACAGGAGAAGATTGCTGTACTGGAAGAGGATGTGAAGATGGAAAGGATCAGCCAAGGTGAGGATGGGTTGCAATGACATCTCCTCAAAGACCTCATCCAAAGGATGAGAACCTCTGAAGTCCAGGGAGCCCTTCAGGGAGAGGCAGGGCCTTCATAATCCCACCTAAAAGCTGGACAGGGCACCACATGTCTGTAATGCTAACACTGGGGTGGCAGAGACAGACGGACCCTCAGGGCTTGCCGTCTAACTAGTCTAGCTGAATCAGTGAGTTCTAGGTTCAGTGAGAGACTCTCTCTCAAAATAAATAAGGTGGGGAACAACTGAGGAAGGCACATGACAAGTGCATACACATGCATGCACATGCCCACATAGGAAATCCATAATCGATTCATTTTTCTCCTTCCAACAAACTTTTTCTACTATACAATATTCCTAATGTAAGATGTACGCAGCTCTCATCTGGGGGGGCAGCTTCTTTGACATGACTGAAAGTTTCATGAAGAAAGAAGAAAACAGGAGTGGTAACCTAAAGGAGAGTGTGGTCAAACAGGAATTCAATTCAAGCAGCTGTCCTAGCAGGAAGTAGAGGTGTTTGGAATAATTGAACCCCCAGGAGATTAAGGGAACTTTGCTGCTTCAAAGGAAGTCAGAATTTAATTTTTAAGTCTTTCTCTAATTCTGCTAAATGTGTATGGATGGATATGTGAACAATATTGCTTTTATTTATTCTTAAAATCAAATGGGAGAAAGTTTTATTTTCACAACAAAATACTACTATGTTAGATAAAAATATTTTTCTTTAAACTAGTCTTGAAAATTTCTTGAAAATCTTTAGCAGACAAGCAAGGGAGATTTTTTTTCACCTACCATTTGAAATTTCTGAAGATGAGCCAGGTATAATGGTGCATACATGTAAGCTCTTGTACAGGGAAGCTGGGGCAAAAGTTTGTAGAGTTCGAGGCCGACTTAGGTTACAGAGCAAACTAGAGGTCAACCTATACTATTTAGTGGACTCCTGAAAAAAAAAAACATGAATGAGGTGTGGTTCAACCTCTAATTCCAACACAAGGAAGATCAGTTCATGGCCAGCCTCAGCTAATAAGACCCTGTCTCAAAAATAAACAATATACATGGATTTAGTTATAATAAAAATATTCGTTAGTTATTTCCTTCTGGCCAATGGTCAGATGGATATGCTCCCCATTTAATTTCTTCTTACCAAGGAATTGAAACACACACCTATGATGCCAGCTCTCAGGAAGTGGAGACAGGAGATCCTCCTAAGTTCAAGAGCGGTCTGCTTTAGACAGTGAGGACAATGGCAGCGCGGCCTCATAGCAAAATTGTGTCCAAAAACACACACACACAAATATATAAAAATGCTATTTGAACACTTTTAATTGAGAAGAAATTCATTTGGAATACTCCAATTCCATTTTCAGTCAGTCCCTTCGTTCATGAGTAATGCCACTGTGAGGACATAAAAGACAGTAAGCAATCATTTATCTCTTATCACAATGCCAATTTGATTATGTCTTACAAAGATTCATAATCTAAAATATCAAGTTCATATTGCAAAACCCAATTTCTAACTAAAAAAAACCCAACAAAACAATAACAACACAAAACCAGACAAGGTGGATCATGCCTTTAATCCCAGCACTCAAGAGACTGAGATAGGAGGATTGCCATGAATTCAAGGCCAGTCTGGGACTACAGAGTGAGTTCCAAGTCCACCTGAGCTAGAACAAGAGCCAACCTGCCTCGGAAATAAATGAACAAATGAAAACAAATGCCAAGTGTAACCTAAAAGTCATATAGCATCGAAAAGTTGTTAGCAGGCCAACTGTATCGATTTTTCAACAGATTGTTTAAAGCTTGGGTCATTTAGCCAACACTGATTAAATACCAGATACCAGCACCATGGTAAAGCTCTGTCGATACTGTGTAAAGGTACCACACACTGTAGTTTTGCATGGTTGGCTGCACCGCTGCATCTACTTCACGCCAGACCCTATCCACAGAATTCCTTTAGAATTTAGAAATGTGCCTTGAAGGATGATGCACAGTGATTCTATGCCAAGGGTGGGGATATCTGCCGAACGCTCTTCTGCTACTGCAAGAGTCAAAGGACAGATCTCAAGGAAGTGCCCAGTGACTCTAGGATGGACTCACCTGAGAGCCTTCCTCTTAGTCCCCACAGGGGAGCTTGCAATAATTCAAGTCATCTTGCAGGTAATGCAACCACAGCTCCTATGAGACAAGAGGCCTGAGGCTCAGAGGGGACTTTAACATTTATAATCTCAGGCCTGGTCTTCTGCAGGGGGAGCTCTGAAAAATGCATTTTGAACAGGATCCCTCCAACTACTTGTGTATGTGTGTGTGCGCCATGTGGATAGGTGACGTGGAGGCCAGCGGTTGACGTCATTGTCTTCCTCAATGAGTCTCCACCTTTGTTTTGTTTTCACTGAATCTGGAGCCCAAAAATTAAGTTCTAGGGCTCCTCCTATCCCTGCTTCCCCAGTGCCAGACTAGAGGCTTGTTCTCTCAGCCCTGCTCTTATATGGATGCTGGTACCCAAATATAGGTTCTCAAGCTTGCCTAGCAGGCATCTTCCCAGGGTCCCTCCCCCTCCCTCTCCCCGTCCAGCACATAGGTGCCACAGTGATGTGTGGAGGTCAGAGGACAGCCTCAGGTCCTCCGGTCCTCAGGTCTTTGCCTTCTATCTTGTTAGAGGCAGGATCTCTTGGTTTTCACCACTGAATTCACCAGGATAACTGGCCCATAGGCTTTCTGGTGATTCTCCTGTCTCCACCTCCATCTTGCGGTAGGCACACTGGAATTACAGGAGCTTGTACTACTGTGTCAAGCTTTACATGGGTTCTGGGGATCCAAACTAAGGTACTGACATGTGCACAGCAAGCACTTTATCTACTAGGCCATCTCCCCATCCCCCTCATCCAACTATTCTAACACAACAAGCCAGGCCTGGTCCAGGGACTAGCTCTGAGGACCATTAGATGGAGTCAGGAGATGGGGTGGGGGCATGAAGAAACAAGATAACATGTCCGGTCCCTGGCTTTCAAACTATCTCATCTCTCAGAGGTGTGTGAGGTCAGAGATAGCACCAACAAGCTATATGTAGGAGAGGTCAGAATTATTAGCCTCAGCAAGGGGCTCCAGATCACAAAACCAAAGGGAAATGCATGGAAACGCAGGCAGTTAGAAGTCCTCTGTAGATTGTGGGCAGAGGAGAATGGAAATAATTTACTAACTCCTGAAGATGGATTTGATTAACTGTGAACCACTTTTGCAGACTGGAGTCATTTGCAACCAAGAATGAGCAGAGTGCAAACCCCAGGGTTGTATTTCAACCACAGAAGCACGGAATGCTGGACCAGATGAAGGCCTCGGTTTGATTACATTCACCCCCATGACAACTATTCCTGAAGCTCACAGAATTTTCCCAGTGCCGATCTCTTTGGCTGTTCTCTGATTCTTAAGATAAAGAAACCTTGAAATGCCGCCAAGTCCTTGTGTGGGGCGTGGGGTGTAAATGGCACAGCTCTTACTGTGTTATAAATTGCTATAGAGGGCTCTCAATATCCATCACTATTTAAAAATAATCCTGTGTGTTCAGACTCCCAAAAATTTATCCTAAAACAGTATCTCCACAAATTTGAAAAAAATACAAATAGGCTTGCTAGAAACTGGAAATAACCCAAATATTCATCAGTAGGGAAATGCTTAGCTGAACTATTAAAAATGAAGTAAACACACAGCAACCTATAGCACTTACATGAGGTATATAAAGCACTGTAGTATTAGAGCATGCCTTCATTTGGTGGTGGTGCTGGAGGTCAAATCTGGAGTGTGTTCTACCGCTGAGCCATAACCCCAGCTTGACTGGATCTTGTTTTATAAAAATCACATGTTTTATATATGCTATAGGACTTCTATGTGTATAGATATGCTCATGCCTACAAACCAACTAGTCACTGTATATTAATATACACATTAATATTTATAAATGTATAGAAAAATTCTAGAAAGAGGAAGTACTGGTAGTAGTTTCCTACTGGCATAGGTTAGGAAGAGCAGAACTCACACAATGAGGACCATCAAGTATATTTTTATTCGAAGAGTCTTGCTACCTAGCCCATGCTGTCTGACCTTGAACTCACTTCATAGCCCAGGCTGGCCTCCATCTTGCAGTCTTCCTATCTAGGACTTTACTTAGTTTTCTGAGTTTCTAGTTTTATACTCTTTTCTTGCATTGATAATTAAAATAATGCAGAATTTTCTAAAGAAACTTGGTGGACAGTTAGAAATGACTTCCAATAAAGGAAATAGAAGTTCCCAAAACAATTAGAGTAAAAAGATGATAAATTATTCCAAATCTCTTTCCATCTGTGGGTCACATTCTCTGTCTCTTTATATTTAAAAAACTGGCAGTTGGAACCAGTACTTTAGAACATTGTATAACGTATGAAATAAGTACTTATACTTTTTTAAAAATATTTTTATTAATCCAGGCATGGTGATGCATGCCTTTAGTCCCAGCACTCAGAAGGCAGAGGTAGGAGGATCACCATGAGTTTGAGACCAACCTGGACTACAGAGTGAATTCCAAGTCAGCCTGGCCTAGAGTGAGACCCTACATCAAAATGAAAATAAAAATGATTTATTTATTTGAGAGAAAGAGGCAGACAGAAAGTGAGAATGGGCATGCTAGGGCCTTCTACCACTGTAAATGAACTCCAGACGCATGTGTCACTTTGTGCAACTTGTTTTATGTGGATACTGGGGAATCAAACCAAACTGCCAGGCTTTGCAAGCAAGTGCCTTAAACCACTGAACCATCTCTCCAGCCCAAGACTTTTACTATGAATTCTTTATCCCTAGCCCTTCCAAGTCCACAGTACCCCTAAATAAAAGGTTCTTCAATGTGATAGCTCCCTCGATAAAAAAGCAAAAAAAAAAAAAAAAAAAAAAAAAAAAAAAAAAAAAAAAAAAAAAAAAAAAAAAAAAAAAAAAAAAAAAGCGACATAAATAAATAACACAAAAAGATCTGGCCACTAGAGGGAGAACATGACACATTTGAAGCTGCCAGTTTAGACACATTCCCAGAGGTGGAGGGACCATTGTTGGCTCCCAAAAAGATTGTTCAAAGCTCAGACAAGCAGTAATCACTGTGGTTCAGCCTTTTGCTGACCTAACCTGTCCTGGAGCAAAGGGTTTCGTTTATGAGTATAAAATTACAAATGTGAATGAGGTTGCTGTAGGGGGGAGGTCTCTCCCACCTCCACCGCCACACTGAGTGTTTACAAATGGTCCAGAGCAGAGGCAGAAGCTGCCAGGAAACTGTCCTGAAACAATGGCCTGTGTAGAGGCAAGCAGCAGAGCTTAATCTTTAATCTTATCAAGGATGTTCTCCTCCTGGGTACTTTTTCGGACAACTGAATGAGCACCATTCAGCACTTTCCTTTCATTCCTCACACACTATCTCAGCCCTTTATCAGCCGCGCTCTTCGCATGCATGCCAACCTGGCACAAATGAGCTGATAATGCACCTTCTGATCTGCATTATTTCTGGCAGGGTGAATGTGTCCCATGTAAGCAGCCTTCTTCCATTTCACCCCTAAAATGAAGCCAAGTCTTCAGAGTCACCCACTCATTTTGTAAAAATAACTGGAAAATTCCAGGGAGGGGGAGAAAGACGTGATGAAAATATGTCTTCTGAAAACGTCACAGTCTTAACCTTGGATGCCTGTTGTAGTCAGCTTTCTCGTTGCTACAACAAAGAACCCAACTAAAAGCAGCTTGTGAGTTTATTTTGGCTATGGACTCGAGGAGAACCTCCATGATGACAGGGAAAACAATGGCATGAGCATAGGGTAGACATCACCTCCTGGCCAACATCAGGTGGACTACAGCAACAGGACAGTGTGCCAAACCCTGGTAAGGGGAAGCTGGCTGTAAAACCCATAAGCCCACCTCCAACAACACAGCTCCAACAAGGGTCCATCCAATACCCAAATTGCCATCAGCTGGGGATCACACATTCAGAAAACATTCATTTGTGGGGGACACCTGGGTCAAACCATCACAATGTCTCATTAACAGATCGAAAATACCTAGATGTGAATAGGCATCGATATTCCAAGTTTGGAAGAGCTTCACAGCAGGTGAAAAACTCACCTGTAGATTGACCGAGGCTGTTTTACCCCTTCTGTCTTTATTCTGTCTTCTAGATGTACTTCCACTTATTTTTCAAAATCTGAAGAACAAATAGGTTGAGTAACTTGCCCCGAGTCACAAGCACTGTAAGACATAGGGCAAGAAATTAAAGCCTCTCCTATGATCCCACCATCAAACGGCAGATCCAGCAATACACTTGTCATAAAAAAGGTGAGAGGCCTGGTTCTGCCTGTTCAGCTGTGTCACCCAAGGTGCCTTGCAAGTACTTGGTGTCCTACTTTCCTACACCCAAATCATCAGCTCCTCCCACACCGTGCTGCAGATTCAGTTAGATCTTGGACAAAAGGCACAGTGCTAGGCACCTAGGAGGTGCTGAGCATTGCTGGCTAAAAAGCAAACACATAGCACACAAAAACAGAGAGCCCACCAGGTGGATGAGGTAGGTGCTTTGGGGATGGGAGATGGCTGATTGGGTAAAGGAACTTGCCTCACCAGCATGAATGAGGACCTGAACTTTGCTCCCCGGTGACCACTAGAAAAGCCAGTGAGCCAGGGCTGGGGATGCACAGACAGGAGGACCCCTGGGGCTTACTGACAGGCAGTCTAGCCTAATTGGCGAGCTACAGGGCAATGAGAGATACTGTCTCAAAAGAGGATAACACCCAAGAGGTTGTCCTATAGCCTACACACACACACACACACACACACACACATACACACACGTGCACACACAGAGACATATATACATACTATACACACATGTGCACCCACACAGACATATATGCATACTACACACACACACACACACACACACACACACACACACACTTTTTTTTCGACGTAGGGTCTCACTCTAGCCCAGGCTGACTTGTACTTCTCTATGTAGTCTCAGGGTGGCCTTGAACTCACGGCCATCCTGCTCCTTCTGCCTCCACTCCCGGCTCCATTTTTTTCTAAAGTACCACTTTGACCCTTCTCAGTTTTAGAATGAGCCACAATCTGAAGGGAAGACAAGAAGTTATGCAGGGCCCTGGACCGTGTTACCTTCAGGGGAGGCTGCCACATTGAGAAGTATTGCATTCCATAGACCTAATGCTTTGAGAAGCTTCTTTTGGGAGTCTTTCTAGATCAGAGTGATTCCAACTAGAGGGCTAGTTAGCATAGGCCACACACAGAATTGGTTCAGAGGACCTCAGTCCATTATCACAGCCTGTGTGGAAAATATGACATATTTTATGTTATGGTAGATCATTTAAGTTGCTCTTATGGTCACGTGAGCCCAGTTTTTCCTGGCTGTCCTCAGAAGGGCTTGCCTTGTTTTCCAAAGACACAGTTACTTCCGGTCCTTGCTTTTCTCTAAGATTAGCAGCTCTCAAAGTTCTACACTCCTAGAAATCATGGAGGACCTTTGCCAAGAGCTTTTGTGATACAGGTCATATTTGGAATCATATTAAGACTGGGAAGGTTCTAGAACAAAAATACAATGATGTTTCCCGAAAAATATATGGTACATTCAGGAGATAAAAAGAAATAATATTTTGACATTATAAAAATAATTTAGACTCACAGACCTCTTGATGGTGCTAGAGATCCCTACCACAGACAGGAGGGTGAATTTATATGATGAGGCAGAACACCCAGAAACGCAAGTCAGCTGTGGAAACACCACAGAGAACATTTCACAGGCAGACCAGCCTCTCATGAGCCAACGCACCATTCTTCCTTTTCTTATTTCCCTGCTCTGGAAATGTTATGTCGTGAATGACTTCTTGTTTTCACTGAGGTGCTGGGGATCAAACCCAGGGGCTTTGGGCATGCCAGGCAAGCGCTCTACCACTGAGTCACACAGTGACACTTTCACTGGTCATGGAGTCAAGAAGACAAGCTTCAGAACTGCACAGAAAAGCAATGACCACATCCATATCTCCCTTCCTATATCAGCTTTGTGGGACAGATGGACATGGAGTATTCCAGTATTTGCAAATTCAGAGATCTGGAAGGGTGCACTTTAAAAAAAAAAAAGCAGAGAGAGACAGAAGAGAGACAAAGAGAATGGGCATGCAGGACCTCCAGCTTCTGCAAATGAACTCCAGATGCTGTGCATCTGGCTTTACGTATTAGGGAAATCAAACCCAGGTCATTAGACTTTGTAGGCAAGTGCCTTAACCATGAGCCATTTCTCCAGTCCTGGGCTTGTTTTCTGTTTGTTTTGTTTGTTTTTTTTTTAAATCCTTTTTTTTATTTGCAAGCAGAGAGACATGGAAAGCAAAGAAAGTAGAGTGTCATGGTTTGATACAGGTGTCCCCCACAAACAATTGAATGTGTTCTGATAGATCGATCCTCAGCTGATGGCAGTTTGGGTTTTACAACCTCGATGAAGCTGTGTTGTCAGGGGAGGGCTTATGGGGTTATAAGCCAGCTTCCCCTTGCCAGTGTTTGGCACACCTTCCTGCCGCTGTTTGCAGTGCTGTGGCAGAGGTGATGTCCAGCCCTCTGCTCATGCCATCATTTTCCCTGCCAGGATGGATGGAGTCTCCCCTCGAGTCCGTAAACCAAATAAACCCATTCCTCTACAAGCCACTTTTGTTTGGGTTCTTTCTGTGCAGCAACTAGAAAGTTGACTACAACATAGAGTGTCAGGGCCTCTAGTCACTGCAAATGAACTCCAGATACACGCACCACCTTGTGCACCTGGCTTTATGTGATTACTGGGAAATCAATCCTGAGTCATCGGGCTTTTCAGGCAAGGGCCTTAACCATTAAACCATCCTTCCAGCCCTGGGCTTGTCCTTTTAAAAAATTATTATTAATAATTAGATACATTGTATGAGCAGGTCTTGTGGTGGTACCCCCATTTCCCTCCTTATCCCCAACCCGCTGGGGCCTTCCTCAGTGGGATTGCTGAACCAGACCATGGGGTAGGGGGTTATGAATTGTACCAGTACCCCCAGTATTTTCTTTGTGTGGTGGTGTTGAGGGGGCAATAGGCTGGTTTTTAACTGAGCTCCTCCGGCTCACAGTTTCACTGCGGCCCATGTTACTTCTGGGTCTGCTTTGCACTCTGTCCAGCCATGACTGTAGTGGACCACCTCATCTGAACACCTTCCTCCTTTTCTGCTTTACCAGCAGATTTGTGACAGAAGCCAGTTTGAAGGCAGTGCTGATCTGCGTACACTATGCCAAACTCATTCTCACACCTCTCCATAGCCCCAAGAGGTGGGCATTATTACCAATGTGTTTATCGTAGAAAACGTTACCTGCTTAAAGGCAGCCCAGGGAAGCATGACCACAGACCTCCTCATCCAGGGCTCTCTTCACAAGCTGCCAAAGTGCCTGCAAAGAGTGACTGAAAAGATTAAAGGGACATACTTGATGTGTCACTGAAGATAAATAAAAATAGGTATCCTTTGACAAGTGTCTGAAAGTAAAAAAAAAAAAAAAAAAATGGAGGCCTTTGAAAACAGCACAAGCAACAAGAGCCCTTCCCGACAGCAGGAAGGAAATGCAGGTGAACCTTTGAACAGCAGACCTGAAAGGGAAGTCTTATCTCCCCTGATGGCCTGTTTGCTGGATTCACTTTCCCCCTAAGCCTTCTTCAGCTTTTAAGGTTTCCTGGCTGAGGTGCCAAACTCAGTAGCTCTGATAGTCTTCCATTTCCTTTAGTAGAGAACACAAGGAGTCTGTGAAACACAGCTTACATCCAGGGTCAAGAGAGAAATCCTATCTGACCTTCAGTTATTCTGAAACTGAATCACCTTCTTGCCTGAAAACTGCGACTAATTTCAAAGGCACCACCCACCATCCTTCCTACCGCGATGACTTTGGAGGTCACTGACCATTTGGAGGCAGATTAGGATCTAAAGCTGAAAATTTCCACCCAGCGGTACTAATCCCTCGAACTTTCCAGTCCTAAATAGGGCAACTTTCAAAAATCAGCAACTCTCATTTCATAGACTACCGAAATATCACTTCATCAAAAAATTAATTAAACTCCTGCTCTAATGGTCTAAGCCCAAGTCAGAAGGGGTAAGGCATTCTGGCCAGCTGCCAAACTTTCATTTGAGGCTCTTGGAGTTGATAACTGCCACGGTGTTTTTGGCATTGCAAACAACAGAGGCAGGTTTCATTAATAGCACAACTAATTCTGGAAAACCTCTGAAAATGAGGCCTGTTCTGGAGTACTCTGTATTTTTTTATGAATTGAGTTTATTTGAGGAGAAATTACAATTTGTGGGGTTTATTTAAAGGGAAATGGAACTGGGAAAGGAAGAAAAGAACATTTTCAGGTGGAAAACATACTTCAGAAAAGTGGAAGTTAATGAGAAATTGAAGCCTAGAGAGTAGAGTTAGAATGAAGCCGGGAACCCGTGAGAGCTAGAGAAACTGAGGCTTACAGTATGAAATGCAAAAGGGGTTGCAAACATGTGGAAAGCCAGAGCATCTGGGGTTTAGAAGGAGAAGTTAGAATGGAGTTGGGGATCACGTGGAAAGCCAGAGCAACTGGGGCTTAGAAGGTGAGCTTCCAAAGAGGCTGTAAACACATGGAGCACCCATGTGGCAGACCCCGAGTGACAATCAGCACATAGTAAAATCAGAGACTGTGAAACAGATAGAGTGGGGAGGTTGAGATTAAAGAGGGGAACACACTTGACATCAGCTCAAAGAGGTAAGTAGGGGAAGAAGGAAATAGTCCACATGTCTGATCCAGAGTGGGAATCCACACATGGTAAACTGGAAACCATCAGACAGAGAGAGCAGAATTCAAGAGATGTTAAACGACAGGGTTAGGTCTCCCTTCCCAACCCAGCCTTGATCAAGTGAGGCTGGGAACCAAGACTCACGTGGGGAAACTCAGGCCACACCAGACACAGATGAGGGGGGGGTCTCAGGAAGAAGAGCCCAGGAAGCAGAGAGGTACTCTGTATTACATTTTAATCTATACAAATTGTAACCCACAGTCCAGAAACTGGCTTTTCAGCTATTTCCTGATACTAACCTGCAAACTTGGTGATTAAGGCTAAGGTTAATGAAAATGCAAGTCAATGGCTCTGTTGATTACCTGTGACTCTGCATGACATGGGGTGGGATGGAGTAACAGAGTCTTATAAGGTTGTTCTGCATAAAAGCCCTTTCTCACACTTGCACTTCGTCCTTCTTCACATGTAAATATGTTGTATTTCATGAAATGAGTCAGCTCTTCATGATATAGGTTCTAAACTGGTGCCACACAGATTGTATCTGGTTGCAGAATTTTATTTTTTCTTTGCATTATGTGTGTGTTAATTAATTGGAATGATTCAAACCTTTAAAACTCTCCTTTAAAAAATTCAGAAAACTTCAAGTAAAAAATGCAACAATCAGGCTTGGGAGATGGCTAAGTGGTTAAAGGCACTTGCTTGCAAAGCTTGATGGTCTGGGTTCAATTCCCCAGTATCCACATAAAAACAGACACACAAAAGTGGGGCATGCGTCTGGAGTTTGCTTACAGGGTTAAGAGACATAGTGTGCCCATGCCTCCCCCTTCTCTCTCTCTCTCTCCCTCCCTTCTTCCCTTTCTCTCTCTCTCCTCTCTCTTTCTCTTTCTTTCCTAAATAAATAAATAAATAATTTTTTTAAGGTGGAACTATTACCAGGTATGCTGGCATATTAGTAAACTCAGCACCTGGGAATCTGAGGCCAAGAGGATCTAGAGTTCAAGACTAACTTGAGAAACACAGTGAGACCCCTTCCGGAGAAATAAATAGAAGATAAAGGAAAAGGGAAAGAACATTTTGGACAATTTAGCAACTCCTAGCTGACCGTCCACAGGGCAGCTATGGACAAGAACAGCAGTGCACACGGTCACACTCAGCCTGCTTCACCTACTGAGATTTCCTGCCCAACTGTGCACGTCTTTGTTCCTTCTGACGGCAGTTCAATCCTCTGATGAGAAATAGTGTAATGGGGAGGTTAGTATTTATGGAGGAAAGAACAAGGAAACATGCGCATTAATACCTTTTAAAAATGAAAAACTCATTTCACTGTGGCTGAAACGACCTACACAAGACATACATTATGAAGGGGGAAAATGATAACATCAAAACAGAAAAGAAGCCAGGCATGGTGCCCCAGGTCTTTAATCCTAGCACTTGGGATGAAGAGGTAGGAGAGTCACTGTGAGTTTTAGGGCAGTCTCAGACTACAGAGTAAGTTCCTGGGCTAGTAGAGTCAGACCCTACCTTGAAAACAACAGAAACAGAAGAAAGGGCTGGAGAGAAGGCTTAGCAGTCAAGGTGTTTGCCTGCAGATGCACAAGGTGGAGTTCATTTGCAGTGGCTGGAAGCCCTGGCGTGCCCATTCCCTCCCTTCCTCTCTCTATCAAATGAATTAATGAATGAATAAATAAATATTTCAAAAAACATGAGAGACTAGTTGAAAAGAGAGAGGGGGATGGGGAGGTGGTGGGAGGGGTTATGGTCATGGTGTGTTGTCTATATGTATGGAAGTTGTCAATAAAAAGTAACCAAATACAAAAATAAAAGAGAGTTTAAAAATGAAAACCTAAAATCACATTCTAGTCCCTTGTATAAAAGTCCTGAAGTTTTCGAGCACAAGGTATATTTTCAAAATACACCCTTTCCTTGGTCACCTATGAATTTGACTACATGAAAAGATTCTGTCTGAAACTTGAAAACTGAGATTAAAATATGATTTCTTTTTGGAAAGGTGATTAGCAAGGGAACGAGAACTTTATTGTATGTCAGCAATGGAGTTATGAAGAAGATATGGCAGAAGAGACCACTGTTACCTATTTGGAAACCATAATTCCGCCACACCCTTGTCCCAGTCAACACCCACTAAAATAAATGACACCTTTCATTTCATTTCTTCCTTCAAGTTCACAAACAACTGAAATGTTTTGTCCAAACCAGGTGGGGGGCAGGGAGGAAACAAGCCTGTACTGATGTAGATCTGGCTGCCAGTTTAAACTGCAAGCTGACTCATGCACAGCTTGAAGCATCTATGCAAGTTGATGTTTTCCAAGAGGAAATGTCACCGTTGATTGCCACAGCCATCACTAACTACCCTGTGGCCCCTGCTAATCCTATTTACATGGCTTTAGGAAAAAAAGATGTGTCTGCTTCCCAGCCAGCCACTAAGTACATCCCTGAAAATAAAATGAGACTGCCCAGAATCCAAGACTGCATCAGACTGAAGAAACGGGAATGCCCTCTATGTGTCAAAAGGGGCAGGAAACAAAAATCAGAGACATCCCCACCCAAGGACTACTGAAGGAAGGGGTTAGAAGTGGGTATAGTCATACTGGAACTGGCCCATCAACCACATGATCTGTCTGCTACGAGGTTTTTCTTTTAATGCAAAAATACCTCCGAAGTGATTAGTAAGTAGAGAGAACAGTGAAAGTTGTGCTGGGTCCTTAGTGATTCACAGCACATTTTGAAAAGATCATGTACAAACTTCCCTTCAATGTAAGAGAAAACCTTATTCATCAATATAGCGTGGGGGAGACTTAAAAATCCCTTCCTTAAGGCAAGTAATTTATCTAGTAGCTTTGAGAACGACTCCACTGTCTACTAGGTTAAGCTCTCTGAAGAGCAGAAAGCACTACAGACACTGCTCCTCATGAAAAGGATGAAGAGGTGTCCATGGGAGATTCTTAGAGAATAAAGAGAAGCCTCACTTCCAGAGTTACAAAGGACTGAACAGATATAACACTCCTTACAAATGGCAGTGGGGATTTAATTAAGGACTGGCTTATTAGGATGGTTATTCTACTAGTAATCTCACACAAGGACTAGTTTAAAAGTCTTCCTGATCTGCTTCCATCCCTACTTTCACTTTTTTTTTCTTTTTTGTTTTTGTTTTTGTTTTTAAAGTAGGGTCTCGCTCTAGCCCAGGCTAATCTGGAACTCACCTCTACCTCTGCCTCCTGAGTGCTGGCATTAAAGGCGTGCACCACCATGCCCAGCCCCTACTTTTTCCTTGTTCTCCTATTTTTGGTGTACAATTCTGCAGGAGATAAAGTTTTTCACTGTTACTGTTTGAATACGAAAGGTCCTCCAAAAGCTCAGGCGTTGAACACTCAGTTCCCAGCTGGTGGCACTATTTTGTAAAGTTGTAGGAATGTTAGAAAATGCAGGTATGTAGGGCATCCCTGTTTCTGTCTCTTTCTCTCTGCTTCCTGTCCACCATGAGGCAAAAAGCCTCTTCTTCACATAGTTCTACCACCATAATGATCTGCCCCACCACAGGACACAATCAGCAGAACCAAGAATAAGAAAATTCACACATTCAGAATGGATCAAAATAACCATACTGTCATTTCGTTAGTGTGCTCGTGTAGAAATAAGCAATGTTGGGCTGGAGAGATGGCTCAGCGGTTAAGGCAATTGCCTCCAGTGCCTAAGGCCCCGGGTTCAATTCCCCAGGACCCACATAAGCCAGACCCACAAGGTCTGTGACCCTGGTGCGCTCTCTCTCTCTCTCTCTCTCTCTCTCTCTCTCTCTCTCTCTCTCTCTCTCTCTCTCTCTCTCTTTGTGCTTGAAAATGAATAAATAAAAAAAATAAAAATAAAAGAAATAAGCAATGTTATAAAGTACCATGGCTAACACTGCATTCTGGTGTGCTCTTCAGGTGGTAATCTAGATGTGTGGTTCTAAAATGGGCAGCTTATTAAGATTCTGTCTGAAATGTTCCCCAATGTTATGTTGCTGCTGGAAATGAAATTCCAAAAACACCCAAGAATGTTTATGCTATATTACATTAATTAACAGAAGTCAAAATAAAATGATGTTAAAAAACATGCAGGGGGGAGGTAACAAGCAAAATCAAAAACTATACTGGTGAGCAAGTGGTGAGTTTAAAAATGAAATACCTTCTTTCCTGCATTAGCGACTCCCTGCTAATGTCTCTTATTTCTTCCTTTTGCCTGCGATCAATTATTAATTAGTGGAAGTATGCAGAGAAGCACTTTATATCTGCAAAGCTAACACAGATGTGGTGAGGATACCAGCAACATGACTGCCCATTACTCCTTATTTGTTAGGAGGTAATACAAAGGTCTAGGGGAACGGCTCAGTAGGTAAGGATGCTTGCTTGCAAAGCCTGCTACCCACGTTTGGTTCACCAATAACCACATAAATGCACAAGATGGCACATGTGTCTGGAGTTCGTTTGCAGTGGCAGAAGGCCTTGGCATGACTTCACTCTCTCTGCCGCACTATTACAAATAAATGCAATTTTTAAAAGAGGTTGTGGAGGCTGGAGAATGTGCTCAGCAGTTAAAGTAACTTACTTATAAAGCCTGATGGCCTACATTCAATTTCTTAGTACCCACGTAAAGCCAGATGCACAAAGTGGTGCATGTGTCTGGAGTTAGTTTGTAGTGGTAGGAGACCCTGGCACACCCATGCTTTCTCTCTCCATCTCTCAAATAAATAAATATTTAAAAACAAGGTTGTGCAAAGATATAGCTACCACAAAGGATAGTGATGAATGACTGTAATCTCCCCACCCCCCCCCAAAAGTAAAAGTAGTAGCCAAGTAAGTGTTGGTAAACATTTCCTGATATGTCCTACTTGATTTACATTGTGAAGAGCCAACATAAAGACAAGCCTTCCCTTCCACTGATATCCTAGAAATGGTTCAGGGATCCCTGAGGTTGAGGGATCTGGGTAGATCCTAACAAGAGGGACCTTAGGTGCTTTCCGAGCACATGAGGTAGCTGTCCACCATGCAATGTCCTTGAGTTTGGTTTATCTACTATGGCGAGAAGCAGCAAGGTCATAACACAGTTCCAAAAGGCCTTGCTTTGGAGAATAAAAATTGCCACAAACTGCCCATGTTATCAAGTAGTTAATAGGCATGATATTTTTCTAGCGAACAAAACACATATATAACACCAAGTTGTTTCTTTCACGAAAAATACATAGGAGGGTATAAGAAAAGGAACCAGAAGAGAAGCCTCGTTAACAGGTAACGGTTTATTTGACATAGTGCATGACTGACCGCATCTGATTTCATGGCCAACAAGATCTCCTATTTCTCTTCTGCAAAATACTGGACCCTGATTCTTTTTCTCTTATACCTAGAATAGTTTCCCTATCTGCAGACATTTCACATTCTCAGTAGGTTTTAGGGAGAGGGGAAGTAGGGCTTAAAATGGCCCCTCTCAGCCAAAGGCACTTAATGAGAAAAGATAAAGCACAGGAGAGTCACCCCACAGACATTGAGTGTGCTCAGATTCCTGAACTCAAGCATCCATCACTGGCCCATGTGGGAGTGATCACAACAATGTAAAAGACACTGATTTCCTTTAAGAACAAAGTGCAGAATGGATAGAAAAGACACTTCACCTCTTCTGAAAATAATATACAAGAGAACTCTGACTTTACATGATTAGTATCACCCAAGGTTCACACGTGGCAAAAAAAATATAGCTAAAAATAATCTGCCATAGATTCTCACCATGTAATCACAACAGACTCTGAATCACTCATAAAAACCAAGGTGCAAAAGACCTCAGAGATCATGGTGCACATCCTCTCGCTCAACAGATGAGGAGACAGAGGCCCCAGCAGATGAAGACTTGACCCGCCAGAGCCTGGGCAAGACACAGGCTTTCTGACTTCTACTGCAGGGCTCTCTGTTCTCCCCTTCTTCAAAAGCTCTCAAAGTAAATGTGGCGATGATCTCCAAGATGTAGCACACAAGCAGGCACATGCACTGACACAGGCCAGCGATTTGTTCTGCAGACTATTCCTTTGGCCATTGAGTAGAGGTGTAACCCACTTCAGAAGTTTGGAGTTTGGAGGAAAGCTGACCGTCAGTTAGAAACACTTCTTGGATGTGGGAAGGCTCTTCTTGGCTGTCAGTCCATGGTTGGCAGGCGATCAGCTGCACAGCGGAATCCCAGGTTTGATGCGGAGCTATCAGGCGTGTTCTGGCTTCTAGCAGCACAGCGATACCTATAGCAGTAGGACTGAGCAGAGAGGAAACATGAGATGAGTGCTCCTGGAACCCGAGTGCAGGGCACAGGGCAGTGCACACTACTGGGACCCGAGTGCAGGGCGCAGGGCAGTGCACACTGCTCAGGAGGGCCAGGCGTGGAGGAGAGGAGCTTGCCTACAACCTTCCTCCTGGGAATTCAATGTGTATGCTTTGCAAACAGCTGTACATGCAAGAGTTAATCACATACTTTTACCTTATACACATCACAGCCATATAGAACAGAGAAGACCATGCTACTCAAAACAGCAGAAAAGAAATCAGTAAAAACTCATGTTTGCATAAGCTATAGCATATCCATGTGTCAGAATCATTGGTGGCCACTGATAATCACACGTATAATGATAGTATTTGAAAACACAGGATTCTCATGACAAAATGTAAAATTAAAAAGAATAAAAGCCAGGCATGGTGGTGCATGTCTTTACTCCCAGCCCTTAGGAGGCAGAGGTAGGAGGACCAAACTCATATGGTGAAGAGTTTGAGGCCACCCTGAAAATACACAGTGAATTCTAGGTAGCCTGGGCTAACTCGAGACCCTGCCTCAAACAATAACAACAAAAGTCAGAATAGAGCTAGGTATGATGCACACCTTTAATACCAGCACTTGGGAGACTGAGGTAAAAGGATCACCATGAGTTCGAGTCCAGCTAGGGCTACAGAGTGAGTTCCAGGTCAGCCTGGATTAGAATGAGTCAGAATATAGAGCTGTAGGGGCTGGAGGGATGACTCAATGGATAAAGTGTGTGCCACACAAAGCTGGAGTGAGGATTCCCAGCACCCAAGTAAATGTTGGGTTATAATCCCAGCACTCAGGAGGCAGACTATAAAAATGGGAGTGATCAATGAAGACACCACACATCAACCTCTGACCTCGACATGCAAACACAAGGGCACATGCTCTCTCACACATCACAGAATACATATGCAAGATGAAAGAATACAGAGCTGTAGATTGTTGGGCATCACGGGGCTGGAGCTGGGAGGTGACAGATCCAGGCAGTCAGACATAATCTGTATCCCTGAGAAGGCCCTGGTTCTGGGAATCTTGGTCTAAATCTCTGGACACAGGACTTAGGCTGAAAAAGCAAACCCCCAATGGCCTTGTATGGAAGCCAAGACAGGCAAGGGCTGCTCCTCCTTCCAGGCATACAGAAATGCTGATAAGCCTTGGGTTTTGTTTCCTCACACCCCAGTGACCTACCGCCCTTAAAACTCCTTATAAGGTCACAGCTTCTCTGCAGCCACTGCCATCTGTGACATGCCTAAATTCCTGCTACCTGGGGCTGAGAAAGTCCCTCCAACTTATCTATGCAAACCAGACATAGACAGGTTGCTGGCCCCTACCAATGAGACATCCACAGGCCGCCTTGCCCCCACCAATCACCTTGCCACTTGTCCTCCTGTTTCGCCTTTTCCCTCCTGCATAAAAACACCTTCCCTAACCTAATAAATGAGCTGTTCTCTGAAACTATCTCCTGAGAGTTCTTTCTCTTGCATACTCATGGCTGCCCAAGACTTTGTCCACCCAGCTCCGTGAACAAACAGGGGGTTAATGCACAGCAACCCCCCAAAGTAATCAGCCGACCCACAGTAGATATGGTATGACCTCAATCTACATAATCATATATGCTAAGAAAAAAAGGTTCAGAATACACTACATATCCACGAGAGCAGTTGTCATTGAGAATTTAACACTATTTTTATTAATTTCTGATACAACAATAAAGATAAACAGTAATAAAAATATTAAGAACAACTTCAAAATACCATGAAATATTCAATAGATTGTCAAAATTTAAACAGCAAGCCAAGGAACAGCAAATGGAAGAAAGGCTAAGGGAAAACGGCTTTTTACCTCCAACTTTTGTGTTTAAGTCATAGTAGTTTGCAAAGCGATATATATCTGTGTGTGTGTGTTGTTTCATTCTGTGGAATTCCACAAGAGCAGAGTACAAGTATACACATACACACAACAGACATGGAAAGTACATATTCACGCACAACAGACATGGAGCTCCTAGGACATTCTAGGCATGGTGCTACCTGGTATTCACTGGGTCATGACAGCCCAGAGTCAGGAAACAAGGTACACATGATGACAAGTTGTTAAAGGAAGTAGTATTCCCACCAGTTCTAACTGTGGTGTGGCAGGATCCCTAGCAGGAAACTACACTCCTAGAGGGAAGACTACCATGTATCTCCTGTCATCCTTCCTACCACCAAAACACAAGTCCTGTTTAAACACACACACACACACACACACACACACACACACACACACACACACACACACACACA
>PVHP010011576.1:0-44529 GCA_004024765.1 Zapus hudsonius | reverse complement strand
AATGTGTTTGTGTTTTGCAGGATACAACGAGAGAGGTGTGGCCCATCTAACCTTACCAACCAACCTTAGGCCGATGGATGAGATCCTGACAAGAGAGGAGCCACCACAGTCATATCAGGGAGGATCCATAAGGAACTCAGCAGACAATGAATGATGAACAAGGGACCTATAACCACAGTCATTGAATCAACACAGGAGAAAATGATTTTTACTAAACTAAAAATATTAGTACTTCTGATCCAGTATGCCCACTGAGGAAGATACCCAGTGGATTGTGGAGAGGGAGGAGGGAAATGCAGTTATCGATACAATGTTTGCTCATAGAATGTATCTAATTTTGGATAATAGAGATTTAAAAACAATAAAAATAAATAAAAACTAAAAATATTAGTACTTCTCATTAGAAATTCAAAGAAAAAAGCTAGTAACATATTTGTCACTAATAAGATAATACCAGTTATATTACACTTTTTTTTAGATATCTCAGAATACCATCAGTATACATCCCTAGCTTGTTACATGACAGATGTAATTTTTTTACCTTAGTCTTTAATGTGTTACTAAATCACACACACACACACACACACACACACACACACACACACACAAGCCCATCATTACTATAAAAGATACATCTGTTTAAATTTTGTTTTCTTCTGTGATCATTGATACTTTGTTTTGTAAATTAATCAAATGTCTGTCAAAGAGGCCAATAGTTTAACCAGATAACACAAGTTTAGAACTTCGTATTTAATGGTCATGTTTAGCCTATTCGATTTATAGATGACGATTCATCATTCAGTCAAGTCTTCAGTCAGTTAAGGCAACTATTAGAATCATCAAACTATTGAAATCAACCTAGAAGCTGTTTCTATATAAAACACAGCCCTGTGTACAATTTAAAAGTTACATTTTGTCCCGGATCTAACATTCTTGAAATCCATCCATTTCCACACAAGTTTCTAATCATTGCCAATTAAACTTCTGGTATGTAGTCTCTCATCTTGGGAAGCAAACATTACCATTCACCTTGCCAGGCATGGTAAGTGTGATAGTTTGAATGGATGTCCCCCAGTAGATTAAGAAGTTTATTAAAGGCTATTCTCCAGCTGCCTGGCTGGAGGAGGTGTCACTTTAGATGGATTTTTGCCTCCAGCCCTAAAATTAATCTGGGGCGGATCTGGAATTCTAGCTATATGTATGCAGTATAAACTCTGCCTGGAGTTCCAGCTTTGGCTGCTTGAGTGTCCTTGCTTTTGGAATTGCTGGGTTTTTTTTCTTTTTTTTTTTCCTCACTGCTGCAGGATCTTTAAAGCTTCAAATAAATCCCTTTTTCCTCCCATAGACTTTGCCTAGCTTGGAGGTTCATCTCAGCAGCATGAGCCATCAACAAAACTAAGGTTTAATTTACTTTATGATTAAAAAAAACTGATGAAATTTGTGCCAAAATATATCCCCTTTATGAGAACACAAACAAGTGAGAAGTATGAATGAAGCTAAAGCTAAGCAAAACCAGCCCCCCCCCCCCCCCCGTAAGAAGACTTTAAGGAGAGGGAGCATCCTTAGGAACTCTTCCAGTATCCTTTCATGTCTTCATTATTATCATCTTTCCCTAACTCATTTTATTTGAATATATGTTTGTGGTACTGGGTATCAAACCCAGGGCCTTGAACATGCTGAAAAAGTGCTTTGCTACTATGCTATATCCAAAGCCTCTATTTCAAATTTTTAAGTGTGGGAGAGAAGAAATGAGAGGGGGGACAACAAAAATAGCAAATAAAACCTTGTCTGAGCATCACACTGAGACGAACCTTTTCTTGCCAACAGCCCTGTGTTCTAGCCTCTGTTTCTTTCACCAGTCTTCGATTTTTAAATTGTGTATCATATTTAAGTACAGTTTTCACATCATCTCTCTTCACTGTGCTGGACTTACTGGGTTTATTGGCTCATCTGCAGTAAAGTAAAAGTGTTTAATGTTCCATATATCTTGTTTATATTTTATTTTTCATATATTTTTCAAGGGGGAGGGGGATGGGCATAACAAGGCCTCTTATCACTGCAAACATTGTGCATCTGGCTCTCATGGGTACTGTGGAATCGAACCGGGAGCCATTGGGCTTTGCAAACAAGTACCTTTAATCACCAAGCCATCACTCCAGCCCTCACATACTTTATTTTTCAATACTTGCTTTCACATCTCTGAAAAAGGCAAATACTTTCAGTTTTGCCCCATATTTACATTCTGGACTACAGAGACATATAGATTTGTTTTGATTTTCTTTCCAGTCATGTTTTGGAAGACTTGGGAACACTCATTGCCAAGCAGGATTTGAGACATCTTTGCCTAAGTAACGTTCAGTCTGAATTGTGCCAGAATACTAACATGAGCATAGCTTAGGCTAAAATTTACTTTTATAGCTGAGCTATTGATCTAAGTGAGTCCACCATTCAGCAACCTAAAGAAGAGAAAGAGGGATATAGGCAGATCCTAAATCCCCAAAACACATCACCTACATCGACTCCTAGAGAAGTTAAAATGACTGCTTAATAATGCCTTTCAATATCTCAATTGTACCACGTTAAATTTGTAACAGGATTCATAATAACTGGGGATGACTATTGAAAATTAGATGGTAATAATATTTGAAATTCAAATAAAGTGATTCAAATACCTTTGTTACCTTTGAATTACTTATATAAATATTAATAAAAACAAACACATAGATTCATTGAATAATGGGATCTAATATGGAGGAGAAAACAGCAATAATACCTGAACAAGTTAAAAATAAATCATGCCTTGTGTTTTCCATAGGCAAAAAGTTAAACTGAGATTAAAATGGAAAGTCATGCTTTCTGTCAAGAAATGATTGCATTAGTGACCTACTTGCCTGACCTGATGCTCAGCTCTTACACAATCAGATATATTGCTCACCATTTAAAAAATGCACTAAACACTAAGAAAAATATATGTATACATGTGCACATGTGCTCTCACCTTGTCTACTGAGGGAGGCCCCCACGCTTGAAGCCAGACGACTGTGACTTGGACAGTCTGTCTTGTGGACATTTGTCTCTGTCTACTGAGTACTAGGAACAAAGTTGGTCTCCATACCCATGAGAAATTTCCTTGGGTGCTGAGGATCTGTACTCAGGTCCTCAGGCTTGTGAGTCAAGTGCTTTATTCACTGAGCAGTCTCCATGGATGTGCTATTTCAATGGATTATTTTCTTTGTGATCATTCAGTGTAATGTTTAATTAACAGTAAGGTTTCAATACGTTTCAATGAGATTAGTTTTTGTTCTATATACTAAGAGGATGGAGAAACAACAGTGAATTACAATAAAGAGCATGCGAGTTTTGTAAATATTTATCATCTTTGCCTTTCAATAATGCCTACTCATCAAGATGTCTAAGTATCAGATCCAGAGATACTTAAGATCTTAACAGCAAGCTGACTCAAAACTCACCCACTATGACTCAGAGAACTGAGCAGGAGGGGGCGGATAGAATGTCAGAGCCATGGTGGAAGGAGAATATCAGAGACATTGTTCCCCTCAGCAACAACAACAATACGCAAAGGGGGAAGAAAAAAGAGGAAGAAAACTGGCTCCCTCTGGTGCAGTTCACAACCCCCTAGCCTATGGACAGATCCAGTATGTACACCAAGGAAGGACCCCAGTGGGTAGGGGACAGAGAGGAGGGCAACAGGGACACCTTCACAAGATTTGCTCATACAATGTATATACTTATTCATAATAAAGACATTATAAAATAAAATAACATAAAGAAGATGTCTAAGGGTCAAAAGTGGAAAGATACAATGCTATTAAAAAATAGCAGTATATTCCACACTCCATGTTAGAGATTGAATGTAAAATGTTTGCATATGCTTCCTGGTTGGCCACACAGCACAGTATTTGGAGGTGGAACAAGGCTAGAAGGAAATAAATCGCTGTGGGGGTATCCTAAGGAGGATACTAATCCTCGCTTTATCCTTCATTGTCTATACATCCTGCTGTGCTACAAAGTGAACCCATACACACTCCCACTGATGCAGTTTTCTACTCTTTTTTTTAAATCTTGTTTACTTATTTACTACATTTCTTTTTTTAAAATATTTTATTTATTCATTTTCAAGCAGAGACACACACGAGAGAGAGAGAGAGAGAGAGAGAGAGAGAGAGAGAGAGAGAGAGAGAGAGAGAGAGAGAGAGCGCGCACAGGGCCACCACCTATGTGGGTCCTGGGGAATTGAACCAGGGGCCTTAGGCACTGGAGGCAAGTGCCTTAACCACTGAGCAATCTCTCCAGCCCAGTTTTCTACTCTTGTACATGGGGTCAAAAACCCAGGAACAGTATCTTCTGAAATTAGAAGCAAAATAAATCCTTCCTTCCTTCAGTTCTTTCTGTCATAGTGATTTGAAAAGTAATTAATATAATCCATTTTCATTATGTTCTTTTAACTCAATATGTTGAACAGACATCTGTCTCTATTACATTAAAGAGAATTCTGTTGCTGAATGTTTAAATTTTATAATTGAGGCACTATAAATGAGTCCAGTTTGCCCATCTGGCTTCCAAACTTCCATGTTAAAGAAAGTATAAATCACTTTCACTATTTGATTGATGGTTAATATTATGGTCATGCCTGGCAAGTCATTTTGTTTGCTAAAACTGTCAAAACAATGGACTGACCATGCAATATCGCAGTCATTTTCATTAACTTTAGCTACGTGCTAAATTGAAGACACATGGCATACTAAATATTCTTAAATGCTGTGAACCTGAATGGTCAAGGTCAAAGTGGGCCTAGTGGAGGAACCTGATTCTTTCTTGAAATGTTAACTACACCCTCTATTATTTTAGAGAAAATATGTTTGTATTGCATATAATTCAGCTTTGTTTCTATGTTAGGTGGGTTACCATCATGTTAGTGTTTAATACTTAAGTCAGAAAAAAGTCCCCAAAAAGACTTATGAAAATAACATCAAATGAAATATCACAACATCTCATAAGGATTAGTCTGATATTTCAAACCATTGATTCAATATTTTTTTATGTTATCTGACATGTTATTGTCTTATGTTTTCATTCTACTATTTTGTTATTTAGCACATATAAATTTGTTATCATAAACATCTCAAAATTATTTTTATTTGGTCTTTTCTGAAACACATAGATCTGTCAACGTATATATGTATATAATTTATCAGTAAGTTTATATACTCTCACCACTAAATGTAATAAAACCACTATGAAGCTAGAATATCCTCATTTGCACAATTTCAAACATATTTAACAATAAAAAATTTGTACTGTTAGAGGAGTCTCTGGAAGTAACTTATTTTGTATATTGTTTGTTATCACTTATTCCCAATGAGTTTTGCCAATTTGTGATTCATATTGCTAACAAGAGTGCCACAAGTTCTATGGACTTAATTTTTAAGACTCTAAGACAAATCTCTCAGAGGGATCTATACAAATTCAGTCTGGAACTAAAGTAAGCACTGCCTAGCTATTAAATTTAATAGAAATTTGGCTAAGTATGATATTTGGACTGTTTTCAATTGTCACTTATCAAAATGATTATTTATTTTAAAAAAGAATAATTATTTAATAATGTAGACTCTACACAAAGATATTTATTATGATTCAGAAATTTCAGATTCACATTTTAAATAGATTTACTTTGAATCATTTTCTTAATCAATGACATGCTAGGTTTTTATTTCAGGTTTGTACATAAGACTTATTAACTCCATTCTAGGCTTATAGAATCTTACTTGGTTTTCAATATAATATCAAAATTTTAGCCAATGAAGCTATTTGAAACCTTTTTTTAGATTCAGCCATAAAACTCAATTTCTAAAAGGATATAAATACAACTATGCCAATTTGTTATATATAAAAAGTTCCTTTTCCAAAGCATCTAAACCTTATAATGATAAAACATCAAATACAACTTCAATTTTAAAACTGGTTCATACTTTAGTCTGTATTCCCTATTATTTTTTAGTCACCTGATATTTACATGCCATTTGAATGTAAAATTCATAAGGATATATCTGTTTTTATAAGGTTTCCATGTTCCTCTTGAAGAACAGTAATTGTGACTTCATGAAGCTTCTGGATGAATTTATATTTGTACAGCAATGATTTAATGTTAAGAGCCTATATCATTAGTTAGAAATTGCATTTAATTTCCACTTTTTCTGCAGTCAATTAAGCCAACTGGGTTCCTTTCCTCGTGGGGGTCCCGTGTGCAATGGCTGCAAACAGCAGCCTCCTTGGTACTGTATGTAACCTGTTGATTGTACAGGTTGCCCTAAGGGACCTTGGAGACAGTTTAAAAAATAATAATAATTTCCACTTTGCTGTCATGATGAGACACAGAGATGTAAATTTGCTTCTGAAATATTTTATATTTCTTTAATCTGCTTTTAAGAGTTGAATGGCACATACAATAATTTTAACAATTAATGTAGAAAATAGAAGCCCACACAGACAGTCAAATATAAGAAATGGAACACCCATATGTAGTCAACTTATATTTAGAAAAAGTCAATTCAGTGAAGAAAGGGAAATCATGTTTTTGGAGATATCTATTTTTTATAGAGTCTCATGTAACCAAGGCTGGATTCAAATTCACCATGTAGCTTATTCTTTCCTTGGAGCCCTTGTCTTCCTATTGAGATTACAGGACTGCCTCACTATGTCCAGCACCAAAAGCAAAATCTTACAACAAATAGTCCTGGACATCCTTCAGGAAAGAGAAGTAAATCTAAGAATCCTCCACCAAAATTAGTTCTAAGTTGATCCATGTCCTATGCATAGTTGAAGCAAAGCAGATTATTCAAGAAATAAAACTACTTGTGGTGAGTATATAACTAGTGGTAGAAGCATACAATTGACAAGAAAAAGAATAATTTTAATGTAAAATACAGATTTTAGTTAATTAACACTATCAGGTCATTGGTTAACTGTTAGTCATGATTTTCAAAAGAAGCATACCAATAGGGGATATATAGTCAAGTGTATACAAAATGAAGACATTTTCAGAGCTATATGACTAGTGATTTTACTGTTGTACAAGCATCATAAAATATACTTAATGATTGCCAGGCATGGCACGGCATACCTTTTATCCTAGAATTTGGGAGCCAGAGGTAGGAAGATTGCTGTGAGTTCAAGGCCAGGCTGACACTACATAGTGAATTCTAGGTCAACCTAGTCAAGAATGAGAATCTACGTCAAAAACAAACAAACAAAAAGAATATACTTGTTGAATACAAGTATCTATTTTAATGACACTATCTGATAAACCTTAATGAAACCACCATCATATTTGTGTCCTCGTGTTGAGTAATAAGATATATGTTTGTATTCAGTGCAGAGTACATGAACTTTTGCATGTATAAATGTGTATATGCATAGGTATACCTACATATAAAACTATATGTATATATGTGTGTGTGCAACTATAGGCATATGTGTGTATATTCTCACTCATATGCATGTATAAATGTATTTGGAAACTGTTCATGCAATTAAGGAGAATGAGAAGTTGCAATATTGGCCATCTGCAGACTGGAAGACAAAATTCAATAGTTTATTTAGTTTGTGTGCAAAGATTTCAGACGGAAATTGGAGACCCTGATATACTATCACTTATCATACTGAAATATACCCTTCTCACCAATATGTAGCTCTTTATTATTACCATTCCCAAATACTCTAATCCCTGATACCAACCATTCTATGCTCTACTTTTGAGATCACTGTTTTTTAGATACATATATGAGAGGGATCCATGTGGTCCCTTGCCTTCTATGCTTATATTATTACAGTCAACAAAATATTGTCCGTGTTCATCCATATTATTCAAAGTTTCAGGACCCCAATTTTATATGCAAACAATATGCCAAAAAAAACAAAGGATACAGGAAGGATTATTACAGGAAGTGGAGAAAAGTACATTCTTCCACACTGTTGCAATGAATGTGCATTACTAAATCTAAGATGAAAAAACCATGGTGTTTATTCAAAAAATAAAACATTCAATTCTTGAATGTTTTTTAATTTAATGTTTTAAATATATTAGTTACAATATAAAACTAATTGTGCAATGTAAACTTTAAATTCAGGACCAAAACTTAATGATTGAGTCTATTACCTTCAAGTCTCTTTTATTTTTACTTTAATTTTTCTTAAAATTTTGTCTCAGCTCAATGGTATCATTTCATCCTAATAGATTCTATAATATTTAAAATTCTCTCAAGTGCAGAAGCCTAATACCATCTCATGATTTGCACATAGCGTTTTGGAAAATGAAAGCCATTGAACTGAATTGTTGGTTTCTTGATTGACTTCATAATGCCAATGTACTTGTTCCTTGGTGTTCCTCAGTCAGAATATCCGCATTTCCCATTAAGAACTTGAATCCAAAGGATTAATGTAATAGTAGAAAGACATATATTCCAAAGAAGAAATAAATCAAACTAGAACTCTCCCCAAAACAAAGGGCATGCACTTACATTAAATAATCGATGCAAATTGCTAAAATAATCCTTGAAAATAAAAAAAGAAAGAAGTCTTCAGGAAGCATAATTAATCCTGTACAGCAGTGCAAAGGTGTTTATGGTACATTTAATAAGTTTGTTCCCAAAAATATATGCAAGTGGACCTCAAATAAGTAAGGAAATAACATGGAGGAGGCAGAAAATCAATTTTTAGAAGACTGTTAATAGAATAACTATGAATAAGTTTCCTGCTTCAGAAATGTACATATAAACACTAAAAATTTTGTCACTTGCATACTATTTCTGTTTTATCACCTGAACAAGTTTTTATGGAGCCTGTGAAATCTAAAGATGTGACTGCTTAATATGATCACATGTGTGAGTGGTCACTTAATATGACCACATGTGTAAGTGGTCACTTATTATGACCACATGTGTGAGGGTCACTTAATATTACCACATGTTTGAGTGGTCACTTAGTATGACCACATGTGTGAGTGGTCACTTAATATGGCAGCATGTATAAGTGGTCACTTAATATGAAAACATGTATGAGTGTCCACATGATGGCTTTCACGTCATTTTGAGCTCACATAATTTTGTATACTTATTTTAAAGATTGCTCACAATTTTTTTATTGCTGCTTGTTTGCTTTTTTCCAGTACTTGGAACTGAACCCAAGGACTTCATGCATGCATACAATATTATATTCAGGCTTTCATCCATACTTGGTATGCATTCTATTACTGACCTATATCTTCATCTCTTTCCATACTTTATCCTGAGACACCATGGTGTTGAATTCATAGAGCTCAAAGTAGACCTTGAAGTTGTAGTTCTCCTGCTCTAGTCTCTGACTATGTAGCTAGAATTATGGAGCTATAGGAACAGGTCTGGTTATTCACTGTGAAACTTCATAAAATAACCACATTTTGTGCAAATCTGTCATCTAAATAATATTAAAGCATTATCATTCTAATCTATTTTCCATATGACTATTTTTATATAACTTTTACATCCTTATAATAGTCAATTAGAGTAAGGTTAATTCCAATTCCAATTTAATTGCATGCTAATCTGTATTTTAATGATATCTGCAATGACCATTTTTTAAAATAAATTCATATTGACAGTCCCAGGGATTAGGACATCGGGTGTATAGTATTGATACTTACCTGTTCATTTGTTCCCAATGCTCTTTGAAAGTCATATGATAATCTTTCAGAATTATGAAAAGATACAATAATTTAGTAACACAATACTTTTAAAGGAATGGTATAGCTATACCCATCAATTTTTTAATGAGTGGACAATTATAGAACTTCAGTGACATACCATGAAGCCAATTTCAAATTTCATAAAAGGTAGATGACACAGTCATATCAATAATTTGATTATATAATTAGCTGTATACATTGTGCATAAAAATTATAAATTTCTGCATTAGTGTTCTTTAGAAAATGAAAACCACTGTGCATGTGTTGTACGCATGTCTATGTGTGTATATGAATGTGCGTACATAATACGTATAAAATACGATTTATTCTAAGCAAGTCACCCACACAAAGATTCATGTGTTTGAATCTGTAGCACAAGCACAAGCTGACAGGCTGGAGACCCAGGAGACCTGATACTGTACATAAAGTCTAGCAGTAGCCCACTGTAAAATCCCTTCCTGTCAGTGAAAATTTCATATTTTTATTTACTCAAGCCATCAATTGATTGAATGATGTCTACCTGGTTGGTGAAAAAGACTCTGCTGCACTCTATGGCTTAAAATGTGAATCACATAAAACATATCCTGGCAGGAGCACCTAGAATAATGGTCAACCAAATATCTGAGCACCCAAGACCCATATGTAAGTGCAACTATCATCAAAAGAAAGAATATGAAGCATCTTCCAGGTGTCCCTGACTAAAATCTTTCTTTTAGGAGTGTAGCATGATATATCTCTTTCCCAAAATACAAATATTTGTTTAGCAGGCTTGCCTGCATTTTGTAGACATATTTAATAAGTGTTTGCTTTTATGTCTTAGTTTCCTATTGATACTGTAACAGACTGTGGGCTCATCACTAGAAATTTATTATATTATATTTCTGAGGGTCATGTGAAGTCAACTGTCAGCAGAACTGCACTCCCTCAGACTTCTGAGGATTGTCTCATGTCTCTTTCAAGCTTCTGGTACTAGCTATCAATCCGTGGATTTCTTTGGCATGTAACTTTGTCACTTCAACTATTTCCTTGTGTGATGGTTAGGTTTTGTTGTCAACTTGGATCTTTTTAATTATCTTGGGTGGGAATCTGAGGATGTTTTCAGGAAGGCAGCCTCTCAGCAAAGGGTAGGATGTAAAGAAGCTCAAAGAAGCTGGAAGTGAACATCCTTTCCTGTGTTGGCAGTGCAGGAAGGAAATTCTAGGCACTCAGGAAACCATTAAGTCTGGGAAAGGGTTGTAAGACCCCACCCTAAGGCTATATAAAGGGGAAGAAATTCTCTCCTTGGCCCCTCCTGCCTGTTCCCTATTCTGTGTGTGTGGTATAGGTGATGTTTTTTTCTCTCTGCCCGGACCTGTGAAAGAGGGCCAGCCTCTTCGCTGTTATGGAACTTCCCCTAAATCTGTAGTTTCATTAAATACTTTCTTCCCCCAAACTGTGCCTGGTTTGGAGATTCATCCCAGGTGCGTGTGGTTGACTACATCACCCTGTGTTTCCTCTCCCATTGTTCTTTGCTATAAAAAGAAGAGTCATATTATATTAAAGCACCTTCTAATCCCTATGACTGCATGTAAATTTACATCTTTATTATATCTGCAAGGACTTCATCTCCAAATAAAAGTCAAATTGAAAGGTAGAGATGATTAAGAATGATACATATATTTTAGAAGAATACAGTTTAACTCATAGTCATCCAAAAAGTTATCTTTATATGGTTGAGGCCCTTCTAACTTCAGATGTGGAGCATTGTGGAGTTTAAGATTTTGGATTCTGAATACTCAAACAAGTAAAATATATTCATATACTAAAAAAATGAAAAATTCCAAATATGATATGCTTCTCTCTGTAAGCATTTTAACTATGTGTCCTCAACCTATAATCCTATAATATGTTTGATTTTTAATGAACATTATAATATTGTTCCTGAGGAAGCATATTTAAATTTTATTACTTTATATAGTTATGAAAGTTCATGCATGTTTTTCATATAGCTAATAGAAAAGAAAATCATTTTTAAAAGTGTAAAATAGACTGGGAAGATGGCTCAGCAGTTAAAGGTGCTTCCTTGGAAAGCCTGACAACCCTGGTTTGATTCCCCAGTACCCACATAAAGATAGATGCACAAACTGGCATATATGTCCAAGTTAATTTGCAAAAGCAGGGGTTTCTAGTGTGCTTATAATCTCTCTCTCTCTCAAGTAAATAAAAATATAAAAAATGTAAAATATTTGAAATCTGACTTAAAAGTAGTAAATATATGAAGAAAAGATTTATCTTCTTAACATATATCTCAACAATAGATATAAGATCATACAAGGGATCACATGCAAACTGCAATAATACACATGTAATAGATATTTGAGGAAATAGTAATAATATATATAATTTATATTATATATATATTTATTTATAACACACACACATATATATATATATATAATACAAGAATGTCATGAGGGTTATGATGCCATGAAAGAGATAGAAGAAATAGGTATATTGCAATTACCATCATGATACATTTTAAAATAAATTGCAGCTTTGGTGAGATCCCCACGGAAAGGACCATTAGGCTGCTCCTTAAATAAAGAGCCAATCAGAGTTATATTTATATTATACATGTACTAATACATAACCAGATTGTTTCATGACATTTGGAAAATGAAATAAAAATATTGAAATTGTATACAGAGAGGAAATATAAATTAACACTGACTTTAATTCAATAACACACACGTGTAGAGATTAGTCATAGTTTCCTTCTCCATTCAACCATCTTATTTAAAAATATATAAACTGAGTCAAAAATTAATTAGATATTAAAACTACAGTTTAATTATATTGTCAAATTTACTATTATGACACTATTAAGTTTTACACAATTTCAAACAACCCTTATAGAATGTTATATAACCTTAAGTCCTTCTCTGGGAAGTTCCTTAAATTTCATGTTGCAATATATGCATAGAACCAGTAATTCTGGATTTTATAGGCCCCCTCATTCATAGTAGGCCATCACGAGGCACTGTGCTGTCATATGAGAGTATTTCATGCAATCTGACGATGATGGACCAGTGCATATTTTTTTTTGCTGCATTTCCAGTGAACCACTTTGCCTCTTACTTGAGACACAAACATTAGCCACGTGGATCAATTACTGATCAATCACCTCCTTTCATCTATCCCCATTCCTATCCAACTAGTCTTCATTAACATATTATTAATTTTGCTTGATTAAACTTTACTGTTAACCTCTTAATAATCAAAAAAGCATCTCCTTTCCTACCCTGAGATCAATAGAGAGATTATACCCTTGATCATTTTCCATAGTTTAACTGCTCATTCTTTTTATCTCTTGCAGTAGGGTTTTCTTTTCCCTAGATTATTTGTTTTGGCTCAGTCTGATTTATCAGCCTTCTTCACTCTATCTTCGACTCCCATACTGTAAATTGTGCTTTCAGTGTTTACTAATATGTCCTTCCAATTCACTTTCATAGTCAGTATTTGTTGCAGTCAGCCACACGCTGCTGGGATGAATCTTCAAACCAGTCACTATTTGGGGGTGGAAAGTATTTATTGAAACTATAGCTTGAGGGGAAGTTCCCTAACAGCAACAGAGACTGGCCCTCTTTCACAGGTCTGAGCAGAAAGAAAAACCCATCACCTATACCACACACAGAACAGCAAATAGGCAGGAGGTCCTAGGAGAGAATTATTTCACCTTTATATAGCCCTAGGGTGGGGTCTTGCAATTCTATCCGAGACTTAATGGCTTGCTGAGTCTCTGGAATTTCCTTCCTACACTGCCAACAAAGGAAAGGATGTTTACTTCTAGTTTTTTTTTTTTTACATCCTGCCCCCTACTGAGAGGCTGCCTTCCTGTGAATATCCTCAGAGACCCACCCAAGATTATTAAAAAGATCAAGTTGACAACAAAACCTAATGATCACAGTGTTCTACATTTAATCACATCTACCCTCAGCCTATTATACCTTGTTTCTTTCTTCTCCCTTTACCCACGGAGCTTTCAGGTGACATTTTTGAGGCAAAGTTCTGGGAGAAGGGAAAAAGTACAAATCATTGTTTGTTTATTTCTGATAAAATAGAAAGAAGCGAGGGGACTATAATTAAACATGTTCAACATAAATAAACAATAATATCCTTTATCAAATTTTTTAACTTTTGAGAATTTTAAAATTGATTTGGTTATAATTGTAACATATTAATTCTTCGACCAAGAACATCTCTTTGAAATCAGATAAAATAAAACCCTTTTCCTAAAATGAAAAAAAAAACTATGAATCTCTCGTTAGATTCAATTTCATAATTCTCAAAGCAGACACAATAATGTGAACATTATATTTTTATTGTGCAGATAATTATATAATGTATTCCTAATTCTTATTTAGCTAAATATATAACTAGAAAGCTATTTTTTTATGGTTTGGATTTTACAGTTAACAGTAGTTAGTAACTTGATTAAGAAGGCAAAATCTAGTGTGGGGACTGTGTTTATCAAAATGCTATTTGAAGGAATCCCTTGTGGTACTTAGTCTTCATTCAGGGATGAGCAAATTCCACATAATAAAATAGGTACATCATGGATTATAAATGATATGAACAAAATATTAGCTTCATATTGCTTCCAATGTTGCTTTCTAACAATTGTTATAAAAATCATATGTGTAAATGGGTTACATAGACATTGAGTAAAGCAATGTATCTCATAATTTTTAGTTTCCTGAAAGTCTGTTGTCATCTCTAAATACTTTGTAAGACATTATAACTGCAATTACTAAGTCCATTATGATGAATATTTTAAAATTAGTCATGCTGTATTATTTCAGAATTTGCAATACCATCAAAAATGTCCAATAATGGCTGGTTGTGTAACTCAGTGTTATACTGAACACCCAGTATTTGTTAGGCCCTAGATTAGGTTATCAGCACAACACACACACACACACACACACACACACACACACACACACACACACACACACACACTGACAAAGCTTCAACTACTTATGGGGAGGAGTTAAAGAATTGTTGCAATATATTGCTTCTTGAGACTGAATAGATGGTTCAGCAGTTAAGATCCTTGCCTACAAAGCCTAACATCCTAGGTTTGATTCCACAGTACCCAAGTAAAGTCAAATGAACAGAAGCACATGCACCTGAAATTTATTGGCAATGACTTGAGGTCCTGGCATACCTATTCTCTCTGTCTCTGTTCTTTTTATCTCTCTCTACTTGCAAACAAGTAAAATTAAAAAAAAAAAGTATTGCTTCAATTGCATTATTTTCCATGTGTGCATACTTACTAACAGATACATTATTTTAGAACATCTTATAAGTATTAGAGAAAAAATGTTGACAATTATCCACAAATGGGTCCAATTATACAAAAAGTACATTCTAGTGTTGAGAACTTGATCCATTGCCATATTTTAAAAAGAGTAATCTTGGAATCCTGAATCATTAGGACTGTTTAACTAAATAGAATCTACTTATTTTAGTCAGAAAATTTCAATAGAATTTAATGGAAAATCCTGAATAATTGTGACATGTCTGCTAGTGCTGAGCAGTGGAGGGAGAAGTGGATATTTGGAAAAGGAGAGAAATATGTACATTCAAACAATCATTTTAAAAACTGAAAACCCAAGTTTCACTTCAACTTATACCAGGCTTAGAGCAAGAAACTACACAATAAAATGTATAACTCTCAACGATGATACAAAGTTATTGTGCTGTTTACTGTTATAATGCCTATCGATCTATTTTATAACTTATGCTATTCAACCTGTTTAAAAACTAAAGAATAAAATTTCCAACAAATCCATCTCCAGATACTATTTTTCTTCAAACCAGCAGAAAAATATATAACAATAGTTTAAAGAAAAACTCCCCTCATAGAATAACTGTAGATGGTACACTGCCCTTCTCTCTTGGAGATGTGGACTCTTAAAATAATTGAGTTTTATCAAAGATGTCTACATGTTTCTCTAAATATACTAGAGTGGGGCCATTCTGACAAAATAACATATGCCACAAACTACCCAAGGCTGTAAAATGTGCCACCAGTATAAATTGTTCGAAAAACAGAGTTGGGCAAGTATTTGGAGGAAAGAAATATTGAAGGGCAGACCTGCTAAATCAAGAGGAGGCATTGGGCAATAAATGCCAAGCTACTGAGTTCTTGTGAGATTTACTGCAAATTCTGACTATGCAGCAGTCACATTTTTTTCCCTGTGAGGAAAATGAAGTTATTATAAGCTATCTTGCCAAATCTCATGAAATGCTATGAAAACACCCCAAAAAATGGTAACTGTCTGCATGAAGCTCCTGAAGATGATTTGGTGAATATTTATACTATTAAAACTCCCCAGTAAACTTTAGATAATCTGCTAATCCTAGAAACATTTTATAAAACATATGATTTAATTTTACTTACATTTTATTATAGGCTACTTTCCTCTTTTTTAATTCTTACATTAATATACATTTGAAAAACTACTTATATTTTATTATTGTTCCTGCTGAGGAATGCATTATTTTTAAATGAGGAAGACACTATAGATGTCTTCCTATTTGAAATATATATATATATATATATATATATATATATATATATATATATATATATATATTCGTCTCTTTCCAGTAAACAAGATGTGTTTCCTTTCTGATATTCTCACACCTCTTGACCATGCATTGCAAAGCACACACTTTTACAAGGGGCACACTGCTGAAACTGATTTAGCAAAGTTTAACTGGCATTTACAGAAAATGCCTAGGGCAATGCCATGATAATGATGGTAAAATCTGGCGACTTCGGTTGAGCCAAATTCAGTTGTTCTGAAACTCAGTTCTTGGAGTTGTGTAGACTTCCTCAGCAGCATACTGCCACTCTTCCTGAAAACCTTATGAAATTCTTCCCAAATCTTTCAAATTACAAATGCTGAAATGAATTGAGATTCTTTTCCTCCTTTGTCCTAGCTGTGATTGACTTGAGATTGAGACACTTCCCTGTCCTCCTTCAAGGGGAGACTTACTTAGATTTGCTAGGGGAACAAACCCAGAGTCCTAGGTATTGAAGGTTCATCCACACCATCTAAAGAGGTGTTGGGTGAGGAATACATTTTAGATGAAGACAGCATTTCTGGCCAGACCTGTCATACATACATATGGGTGTCTATGAGGTCTGCAGAAGTTATTAGTAACATCTCAGCTCTATTTCTCCCTCTGTCCATTTTTGATGATTCTTTCCCTTTATTAAAGGTAGGTCACCATGGATGATCTAAATATCTAGGACTAAACTCTCTGAGTCCACTTCTCACATGGTCCAATTTGCTACAGGTACATATATGACACCTTAAATACCACGAGCTGTCACTGTGCCCTCTAGAACTCACCTAGTTTTAGTTTTCTCTTGCTTCACGGGAGGAATTAACATTTCATTGATCATAACAGGTCAATATGATATCTTCTAAATGAACTCTTTTTTCTTGTCCTGTTCCCTTCAAATACTGTACTTCATACTTCGAAAAAAAACCTTAAATTAAAAATAGATTGTGTCCCTTGACTCTATTCCCTCACCAAATAAAAATAAATAAAACACAAGAAAATTACCCTTTTTTAAAAAATGATTTTATTTGCCCAGAAGAGATGGCTCAGCTATTAAAGTGGTTGCTTGCAAAGCATAATGACCTGGGTTCTATTCCTCAGTACCCACAGAAAACCAGATGTACAGTGGCGCATGGATCTGGAATTCATTTCCAGAAGATGGAGGCCCTAGCATCCCATTCTATCAATCTTCTCTCTCTCAATCTTCTCTCTCTCTCTCCCTCCCTTCCTCCCTCCCTCCCTCCCTCCCTCCCTGCAAATAATGTGCCACTGTACATATGGCTTTAGGTCAATACTGAGAAATTGAACTATGGTCATTATGTTTTATCGTCAAGTGTCTTAACCACTGAGATATCTCTCCAGCCCATGTGGTCTGTTTTTAATTGTGGTCTACTTTTCCAGACTCAACACATCTATTCTAACTCATGGATGTTGTTTCTCTCTTCTTCATGGTTCCTCTCACCCATGTTTGCTTTATGTTTTCTTATCATTCGAAAATTCATTTTTTTAAAATTTTCTCAAGTTACCTTCCATTTTAGCAGATTAAGATAAAGACAAGTTTTCTTTGAAGAGGGAATCCGTTGGTTTCCATCTCTTTCAAAGACATCACACTTCTTGTTCCATAGTTACTACAGGCTGTATGAATAAATAAATATGTCAAGCTACCGTTCTTTCTTGTTGGAATATAATTATTGTTACTAGAGAAATAATGCAGTATTCATCCAGCAAATTTTTCATTCCTTTGATAAAGATGGATTCTGAAAAGTCATTGGACAAATTCCCATAGTATTTATATCTTTCTTATGTCAATGAAGAGGGTTTATGAATGTATCATTTAGTTGAAATGACTTGATATTGTTTAGTAATCACTTTATTAAAATTTGGCATTGATACAGGAGAAATACTTTATTTACTTTTTTCAAATATGAGCTAATTCAACCAGGAACTTGCAAAATTACTGTTTACCATGTGTGGTTTGGTTAAACTGTACAAGTTATTTCATGTTTAGAATTATACATACATATTTGATTTAAGCCAAAAAATTTTAACTATTTAGATGTTTTCAATTGTGTATATTTAATATTCTATTGTTTAAAATGCATAAAAGACAGGAAAAAGACAAAATATCGTTTCTTTTATGCAGTCTGTTTTTAAAGCTCCTTTTGCTTATACACATTTAAATTAATTTGCTGGGTCTAAATCAATGTCTTTCTTGGGCTTTTGTTTCCTTGTGTTCATTTACTGCTTTGAAACCAATGAGGAAAATGCAATTCTTTAGGTTCGCTCTGATTTGAACTTATACTTCCTCACAATATCTCTATGATTTAGATATAAAAAAATTTATGTCTTCCATTAACTAATAGCATTTTGCTGTGGTCATTAAAAAAATTTAGCTAGTTCTTTCCACATGTATCTCTTCTGTCCAGAGATGCTACTTCTCAAAAAAAAATTAGATGCTCTAATTTTTTGAAATATTATAAACATTCTGTAAATATTAATCAACCCAATTTTCTAAGACTACTTGCATCAGTCTCACAGAGTGTGGTGAATTCTTTCATTAACTCACATTTATATATTTTATATTCTTCCATCAGAAATATTAACTAATGGATGCTGGTGATGGTACTGATGATGTTTTCTATATTGGAAAATGGTGAGTTTTCTTTTATAGGTAGAAAAAAGTATTTTGGATGTGAGATTTTGAATTTATGTCTGTTGTATTGCTAGGTTAAATATTCACTGTCATAACCTGATCTTCAGACATCACCTTATCTAGATTCTTTCTGGGTCACACTGTCTATGTACATCATCTTTATGTAGGTTATTATCAAAAGGGGTGGCTCCAGTAGCAAGAACTCATCCAGCAGTTCACAAGAGGAAAATAGCATGACAACTACTACTAAATTTAGGCTTGCACAAATATAGCATCAAATATGTTGATGATTTTCTTTCAGCACTTTTTCCCTTTTGCTAGCTCCAGTTCTACCATCAGTCTGTAAGTTTATTCTATGATATTTCTCATTTTTCTAGCTATCTACAATTATGATGGGCTAATGTTCATGGTTTTATTCTATTTACAGTTATTCTCTTGATTTTCAAGCAAAGAACTTCTGCATAATGATCTCAGTCTTTAAATTAAATATGAAATGTATTTCATAGGATAGATCATGTGACTTGCAAACAAGAGCTCACATTATTCAAAGGGGGAAAATTACAGAGCATATATATATATATATATATATGTGCGTGTGTGTATGTGTGTGTATAAGACATGGCATGAAATTAATTCTCCTGTTTTGTATCAAATATGATCTTGATAAACATACAATCAGGAGCCATTGTATGATGTTTGTATGTATTTTGCTTTTATTGGAACTATTGATTCATTTGTTCCCTTGCTCCTGGTTCCCACTACCACTTTACTTCACCAGAAAGATCCTTCTTCTGCTTTCATGTTATTTGCATGTATTTAAAAGTAAATATTTAGCCAGTTGTGGTGGCACACATCTTTTACATTCAGGAAGTAGAGGCAGGAGGATCTCTGTAAATGAGTTCCAGGTCAGCCTGGACAAGAGTGAGATGCCACCTCAAAATTAAAAAAATTTAGACATACATATATATGTGTATATATATGTATATATATATATATCATTCTTTTAGATCCTTTCTATTTGAGATTCAATTTGGTTACTTAATATCTACCATATAAATTCCTAAAACTACATAATCAGTAGTTATAAGAAAAGCATTACTCTCATTTTGGTTTGAAGGAGAGATGTTTGAAATATCTTTAACTTGTATTTCACCAATTAAATGTTTTAGTTCATTGTTGCTGAAATGTCATTGTTGCAAACATGTGAATTTGAACAGTCCATCCAGCCAATTTGTGTGATAGACAAAAGTACTTTTTATGGATTGAGAAACATGACATACTGTTTATAACTAAAATAAGCCCTAAGTCAAAGTGATGTAGAGGATACTGCATATTTGAGGGAGAATATGTAATATGTAAGCTTGTAGCAGTGTAGTGTAAAAAGGGTCCTAATATGAATTGATATTGAAGATATATAAGGGAAAATGGAATAAACTTTTTCATACTTCTTTAATGTAAAACTGAACTAAAATGTGTTATGAATACAATATCTGTAATTCTATCATAATAATAAACTACATTAAAATACATCAATCCATGTAAAATACCCCAAGAAGTGTGGAAGAAGATTGTGCTTTCTTTTATCAGCTCTGATTAATTTGTGGACACAAAGCAAAATGAACCAGTGTTTTTCTATCATTGCGTGAAATCTGAATCACCATTTTTTGGATATTCAGGTGACCATTCAACTGATACTCTTAAATCCAACCCCGACTTGCTTAGTACACTATTTTACTTCATCAAAGATTGGTTGCTTAGATGACAAATTTTTAAATGAGCTTACATAACATAATTAAATTTGTGCAAGACCATTATCCTCGAGTAAGTAATCTGGAAATAATTTAATTTCTGCTAGAGTTCTCACACCCTGTAGTCATATAAACCACCTTATTGGGCACATTTTTTTGATGGAATTTGTTTAACTTTTCCAACAGAAATTCATGTTACTAATTCTCATCCACCAAACTTTTATTTCTCAGGATTATAAAACTAAATCATTTTAATATTTTGTACATTTCACAGATACCTCATGGCCCATGTTTTTAAGAGTCAGGACCTGTGTGTCATAGTAGAATTATTGAAAAGGCATAGTTCAGCATGCTCAACTCATTCACATTACTTTTTAAAAATATTTTATTTATTCATTTTCAAGCAGAGAGAGAGAGAGAGAGAGAGAGAGAGAGAGAGAGAGAGAGAGAGAGAGAGAGAGAGAGAGAGAGCACCAGGGCCACCACCTTGTGGGTCTGGCTTATGTGGGACCTGGGGAATTGAACCCGGGGCCTTAAGCACTGGAGGCAAGTGCCTTAACCGCTGAGCTGTCTCTCCAGCCCTCACATTACTTTTTAATATATTTCCTAGAAACTCTATTAGGATCAGTTAATTTTCAGGTAAAATCAGCAAAGACAGAGGCTTGGTCTTCTTAATTCCAATATTATCCTGTAGCTCTCCCTTCCTTCTCATGTAATGGGAAGTAGTCAACATAGGTTGCATAGCTTTTGTTCTGTACTTTCAGTGGCAATATTCACTATTTTCCCTTTCCTCAGTTCTTAAGAAACAGACTTTTATGGCTAAGCCTGATGCTTTTATCCTTTCTATTAGGAACCTTAAGAACAGGTGAAAAGAACACTGCAGGATACTTTGAATTTCCAGTGCTGGTGGCCCTCACTTTTTCTGCACAACTCTGTGTGTCTAGTTGGGATCAAATGCTGGTTGTTAGGGCTTTCAGAGCTCTCTATGTCATCGAAAAGAGAGAGCAGGGGAAAAAAGTAAGAATTTTCTTTCCCTTTTTGTATGTCTGACCCCTTTGTGAGGTTGGCACAGTGAGTTAGAGGTCTGACATGCCCTCTGCTATTTAAGCCACCTACCTAGAAATCAGCACTAGGAAACCTTTGTTGTGGACTGCAAAGTTCCTTCATTTGTCATCTTCACTGAAATAGCTCCCGCTACTCTGGAGCCATCTAAAAGAAGATTTGAGGGGGCAGAAACCTTCTGAAATATTTCAGCATGCACTGTTAGGGCCATGAATGGTATCTCCACAAGAGCCAGGCTATTAGAAAGATTATCTAACACAGACAATTGGATTCTCTCGAATGGCCCCCTAGGGACAGCTCACACTCCTCTATTTACTGCACTAAGCTGTGAATTTAACTGTTCTGTCAACTCTGAGTACTCCAACCAACTAGAAAGCAAGGAAGAATTGTCAAAATGAAACCAAGCCAATTCTCATTGCACTGATTCTTTAATAACTGCGGAACAAGTTCGGCAGATCTTGGATATGTGCGGCAGAGAAAATTTTATTTTACTTATTTATGTATTCTTTTTATTTTTAAAGTTAATGTGTTTGTTACAAGAACATAATCAAAGGCAAGCTATATTTATGTCCCATATGACAGATATAAGCATCCCAGAATGGCTATTAGTGAGGGCAAAGAAAATTGATCAGGATGCAATTTAAAAAGATTGGACACCCCAGGAACAGTTGGAGGATTGAATTTTCCATATATTAGAGACATTGTATTTTAATGATTAATCTTTAGTGGGAAAGTAAAGAGATGTGTTAATTTTGTGCTTCATGAAATGTCATTGTCATTAATCTATTCCAGACATACCTACATTTATTTTAATTTTCCCATTATCTATTCAGAGTCTTATTGCTTTAATTATCTCTTGGAGATCCCTAGCCACACACATTAAGTATCCATGGTGCAGTGTTTGATATACCTTCGACAGTTATTGTATGTCATTCTAAAATGCATGTCCTTATTTTAGGTGTGAACAAAATTGTGTGTGTTACATGTGGTAGAGGGTTGTGGTACATGTGCACTTGTATGCAGATACATGATCCCCAAGTGTACAAGTGTAAAAGAGAAAGGAGAACATGAATCAGGCCTGGTGAACCCATGCCTATCATCTGAACACTTTGAAGGCTGAGGTAGGAAGAGGACCACTACTTTGAAGGCAAGCCTGGATTACCTACTGAGAGAGAGACCCTGTCGAAAACAGTAATGTAAAAATGCACCCAATACTTGCTGAGGTCCTCCACATGTATCATCACAGATGTCATGTTGCAGGCACATGCCATCATCTTACTCCAAAACCCACACATTTTCAGAGAGAAAGATCAAGAAAACCTTCATTTATGAGAATCTTTATATTCCCTAATGTTTTTAAGGTTTGGTCAGCATTATTAGTTATTTCCTTGTATATTTATCTCCTCTCTATTTTGATGCATTAAGATTGTTTTTAGACAAGAACCTCCAAACCCTTCAGCTCCATATTCCAGATTATTTTATACATTATACACAGTAAAACTGCTGTGAGTTACACTAAGACACAGATCTTTAAAGCACAGTATGCCTATGATGACTCTAGATAATATGTTGCCTATTGATTTCCACAATTTGAATATAAATAAATATATAAAATTCAATTAAAAGGCAAGTATGGAAGTGATTCAATTCAGCTGTTATTTAATGTTTTTAAACAGGAAAGAGATAAATCTTGACTGTCTTCAATAATGAGAATATGCAGAAAATTCTCATTTTCTCCTCTGAACAATCCTGCCTTGAAGTGACCTATACACATAAAAGGGAACAATATATTTTAGACTTTAGTAAATTTAAATAAGTGTTTAATTTAGTTTGCCCAGTAATTTGTTTCTGTATTTTTTAAATGACTTAACTTTTTATCTTGAGAGGTGTGGCTATTGAAAATAACCAAAAGCATTTATAAAACTAAAGCATGTGTGGATGACCATTGTGATGGTCATATGCATGAATAATTATGCCTCATGTTTTATCTCATTGACAAGTTATTGGAATTTGAAATAATATTGCAAATAAGTACAAACAATGGATATAGGCTCATTCATTACCTGGGATCATCAATGTTAGAAGTCTATAGACATTCCTTCAAGCTTTGGGGAGAAAAAAAAGTTAACTTGTATAAGTGATTTCTCACTTTGAATAACTCCATGTGTAAAATGGATGATATTGATAGCCCTGAATATCATATTTTTATTAGTCAGGTTTCTATAGACGAATAGAACCCATAGAATGAAAATATATTATAACAAGGATTAATTAGATTAGCTGATAGGATATGGGCTGGTCACTTCAGCAATAGTTGTATGCAGGTTGGAGAGTAGGGAAACCCAGTAACTTTTCAGTCCAAAAGGCTAGATGCCTTAGCAGTCCCAATCTGGCACCTAGAGGATTTCTGGATAGCCTATGACCTTCAGTCCATGTTAAAAGGCTGATGAAGCTATCTTTCAAAGTCTGTAAAGATTAAAAACTTCTCTACAGACAAATGTACCATACTCAAAACCATTAGGACACAATCAAACTGGGAGATGATTTTTGCCAGCTATAACACAGGCAGAGGTCTAATATCTGGAACCTACAAAGAACTCAAAAAAATAAATAAATAAACAACAAAAAAAAAAAATCAAGCTGTCCCCGCACAAAATGAGGCATTGATCTCAAGAAAGAATTCACACAGGAGGAAACACAAATGGCCAATTCTCACTTAAGAAAGTTCTCTTCATTCTTATTCATCAGGGAAATGCAAATCAAGACTACAATGAGACTCCACCTCACTCCAGTCATAATGGCAATCATAAAGAAATCCAACAATAATAATTGCTGGTGAGGATGAGGGGCAAAGGAACTCTCATTCACTGCTGGTGGGATTGCAAACTTGTTCAACCACTATGGAAAGCAGTGTGGAGGCTTCTGAACAGAATGGACATAGAGCTACCAATGGACCCGGCTATCCCTCGACTAGGCATCTACCCTCGAGACATCACACCTCAGCACAGAGCCATTACTGAAAACAATGTTTATTGCAGCTCAATTCATAATAGCCAGGAATTGGAATCAGCCCAAATGCCCATACCTTGGTGAATGGATTTTAAAGTTGTGGTACATCTACATACATCTACACTATAGAATTTTACTCAACGGAAAGGAAAAATGACATAATGAAATTTAGAGAAAAGTGGTCTGACTTGGAGCAGATCTTACTTATCGAACTCACAAAAGAATGGAGAGTCAAACACCAAATATTCTCCCTCATATGCCATTCCTAAACAGGATAAGCTTAAACTCTAAGCAAACCTAGCAGGGGAAATGAGAGACTGTGAAAGAGGCAGAAGGAATGGGAGGGGTAGGCAAGGGGGGACTTATACAATAAGTTAAGCCAATAATGAGTCAAAATCATAAAATCCTTATTTTCATACTGTAAGCTCTTGAGAAAGAAGTCTAGTAAGAGAGGCCATCAATGGAGGGTAAGAAACCAAACCCTGTAAATCTGTAAAAAATACCACAACATGCTAGATGCATGCACAAAGAGTAGCTAGCAAAGAGAGCCAGAACACACTAACAAGAAGCAAGGACAGTCAGCAAAAAGGCCCTGTGCTCTCCTGGTGTGTCTTCATAACATATGCAATCCACCACAAAAGGGCTTCCCACCTGGAGAAAGGTCTTCCTCCCACCATGAATTCATCCTGGAAATGCCCTCCCTGATCTTCCCAAGAGGCATGTCTGTTACTTGCACCCTAATCTGATTGAGTTGACAATGACATTTAATCATCAAAAGATTATTTTATTTAATGTCCTTTAAATAAAAAGTATATTTTAAAATAGTTTTCTGAAACAAGCAAAATAGCTCACCTGAGAACAGTGCTTAGTTGGAAAGCTTAAGTAGCCTGGGTTCAACTCCCTGACACCCAAGTAAAGAAGGATTCAAAGTTGCTTATGCATCTGTGATTCCAATGTGCCCACAGCAGTGGGAGAAACCAAAGCTTGTTTCCAGTGAAAAAAGACCTTATCTCAAAAAGGTGGATGAAAAAAAAATAATAACTGAAGGTTGTCCACTACTATCCACATGTTTGCACCCCCAAACACAGGCATACACACACACGTACACAATTTAACAATAATAAATTTTCTTTCATAAATTTTATATTTCCTTTAAACTTAGAGCAATATTTGTGAACTTATTTGTTAAAAATCTCTTATAAATATCAATGATCATGTTTGTTATAAAATAATCTATATAATTACAGAGATTAAGAAAAGGTTCCCCAATATATATTTGTATGATTTTGTTTTACATCCATACTACCAAACACATATTTCTAATAACTTTGATGTATAACACAGTAATTAATTATTTCCCTTTTGGACATTAAGATGACATTCATTTTTGTATTTTCAATATCCAGGAGAGCTGGAAAGACAGTAAGATTTTATTAACTATTATCTCTATTATCTAACTTGACATTTTTGACTAAGGAAAAAAGCAGGTAATTCACAGTTTGAGCAGTTAACATGAAGATTTCATAATTATTAACATTTTAGGACAGAGTTTGAATTATCAAACAATAAATTTAATATATTAAATATTAGCAATTAAACTAATTTTAGCAAACTACATATTTAAAAAGCAAAATCAATTTATGTGCTTTATGTGTATCCAGAAAGTACCAAATCTAACTCTCTGTCAATAATTATTTTATATTGTTAACAGTTTAAATCAACTATGTTTCTATAAGTGAAAAGGATCTTTTTAAATGTATACAATATAGCAATATACATTTTTCAAAAGTTTGCACATTAGATCAATGTCTATTATCATGTGTTTCATGTTTCAATAATTTTTTATGTTCCCATATATTGTTTTCTTTGTTAAAAAGTCATTATAGAGCTGGGCATGGTGGTACACGCCTTTAATCCCAGCACTCGGGAGACTGAGGTAGGAGGACTGCCATGAGTCCGAGGCCAACCTGAGACTACATAGTGAATTCCAGGTCAGTCTGGGCTACAGCGAGACCCTACCTCAAAAAAAAAACAAAAAAATAAAGTAATTTTAATAGAAATATTAATTGCTTTAAATTTTCTTACTCAAACAAAACTGTTATATGGTTTATTATTATTATTCATAAAATGACCAGTTTATTTAAATATCCTTATTAAAATATTATTTGGGGTAAAGCAAACTACATTGATAATTCTTTGTAAAGAAAAATAACACATAAACTTGTGGTGAAGATAGTGCTTGGTGGTTCAAAGCATTTGTATTGAAAGCTTGATGGTCTGGGTTCAATTTCCCAGTACACATATAAAGCCAGATGCACAAAGCAGCACACGCATCTGGAGTTCCGTTGCTGGGGCAAGAGATCCAACCACACCACACTTATTCTCTGTCCCCTCTCTCCTCTCTCTCTCTCTCTCTCTCTCTCTCTCTCTCTCTCTCTCTCTCTCTCTCTCTCTCTCTTTCTGTGTCTTTGCAAATGGATATAAAATATTAAAAAAACAGCATTTGAATCATTAAAAGCAACTCTACTCAGGGAAAATTTATTATCTGCTTATGAAAAATGGATAATGATGCTTTTTATACACTGATAAGTTTTTCTACAAAATGCATTGTGGTAGCTTGAATGGATGTCCCCATTGGATTCAGGATTTTTGTTAGGAACTCTCTCACCTCCTGACTGGAGGAGGTGTCACTGTGGGCAGATGGATCCTAGGGTCCAGGCCTAAGGTGTCACTGGGGTGAATCGGGAAATCTAGCCTAAAGTATGCAGAGAGCAGTCTGAGCTCTGCCTGGAGTCCCTGCTGTTTAGTTGTTTTTGGAGGTGCTACTGGTGTATTTTCCTCTCTGATTGGATCTATAAACTAACTCCCTTCTTCCTCCCATAAACAGTCTGTTTGGAAGTTCATCCCAGCATCTAAGCTGACAAGGATGTATAGATTTTTACAGTTATCTTTATCCCTATAATACATTTTTAAGAAAATGGAAAAACATGTAAGTTAGAAGAAAAAACATACAAAGTTAGGACAATGACAACCAGGCTGGTTAACTGGACCTACAAGCTGTGCCCAAACTTGTCTGAGCACAAGGCAGTAGGGTCTTTGTTGAATCCGAAGCCTCACAGAAAGGACAACTTTTAGGGGATGAATTATATCCACAGGAAAGAAGAGAAAACAACTCCTATTCTTCTTGTGTATTTGTTACCCTCACTGAAGATCCTGTTCATGTATTTATACCATTATGTAATTTTTGTAAAACGACAAAGGCTGGCTTCGCAGGTGTTATTTTCCAATTTCAAAACTCTGAATTATCTATTTTCAAAACACTGTACCCTGTATAAGATGATGAAATGTTTTCTTGTGAAAATAAATCCATATGCTTCACAGATCAAAAATCATCAATGAGGTACATAATGTTTCATAAATATTGGTACTATCGTAATTACTAAAGTAATTTTATAAAATTTAGAATATCAAATTTATTATTATTTTCTGATCACCAAGTTTTACTAGCAATAAGGAATTCCTATTTTTTATCACCGCTGTCCATGTTTACATCCACATAATGACATCGGAACTGAAAAGAAGTCTCAGTTGGTCACTGAGAGACCATTAGAGATAAAGAATGGTGTCCAGTACCCAGGTGGTAGCAAGTGAAGTGCCAGAAGGCACAACCATAAGCTGCCAGGAGAAATTGATCAACGATATTTGGAGAAAGCAGAGATCATGGACACAAAATGCACACTGTTGCCATGAGAAGGCTGAACACACTACCTTCTTGGAGAGATCAACAGAACAAGAAATGATCACTGGTCCAATAGAGGCGCCAAATCCGTGGGGGTAGCAGGTATTCATAAGCTTTTAAATTGGCCAAGAAATCTACTCAGTGACAAGGAACCCTTAACTGGAATTGGGACTCAGGGCAAAATCCTAAGGGAACCAAAAACTGGGGCTCTAAAAAGAAATCCCCATTATCAGAGAACTACAGAGAGGCTAATCTCAATAAAATTTTGCCAAATTAGAAATGTGTATCTCATTTAACCTATACTGATCTCACTCTCCGATGGAGATTCTGTTTGTATTTTTTCAGAAGTCAGTGAGAGAGCCGAGGTCATTCCAATCCCAGCAAGAGATGAACCACCCCAGACCTATCATGTAGGCCCCAAGTGAAACACTTGAGACAGTGGTGGGGCAAGAAAGAGACCTATAACCACAGCCAATCAGTCATTCCAGGTAAAGCCAGTGAGACAGACACCATTGGCTTCCAGCACAATTTAAAGCAAAAGCACAGAGACTCTTAAGGTCACAACAACAACAATGAAACACGAAAACTTCACCCTCCATGACTCAGGGAACTAAGCGGAAGAGGGGGTGGAAAGATTGTAAGAGCCATGGTGTGAGATATTACCCAGAAACATGGCCCCCTCAGCTACAATTCATAGGGGAGGGGAGCAAACTTGTTGCCTCCTGTGCTATCCATAACCCCTTGCCACATGGATTGTTCCAGTATGCCCACTGAGGAGGATACCAAGGGGAATTGGGGTGAGGAAAATTGGAATATAAGCACAATATTTACTCAATCAATGTATCTAATTTTAGGCAATAAAGATAAAGAAACAACCAAACAAAAAGAAGTCTCAGTTGGTAAGAGCACTTGCCCCCAACAGCAGGCCCTGATTGACCTTGATTTAGATCCCAGCACCCACTTCAACAAGCCTGTAACCACAGTCCTAGAGAGAGCAGAGACCAGAGAAGCTTGGTGGTTAGAAAGTTTGATTAAAGAAATGGCAGTTCCTCAGTTAAGGGAAAATGTATCCTTAGAAAGCTGTTAATCTTTAGTGAGTTCCAACACTCACAAGATTGAAAGACATATATGGGATTCACGGAAAGTCAAATGAATAATGCAAATAGCAGACAACTTTGAATGAGTCATATGTGTCACTCATATTTTATGTCATTCAGACTTGTGTCCACACACATACATGAAGAACCTGGGACTAGGTTGTCTAGAGTGTGGTGATACAGGCAACTGAGACACGGAGAGGAACCTGGAGTTGAGAGACAGAGAGAAGAAAGTAAGATGTGAAGAGACTAGTGTATGAAAGAACATCATTCCAAATATGGCAAACTGTCCTTCTAAAGGACTGGGAGGAATTATGCCAGAAATGACTTCGCATGCATCTATCCTCTGAAGATCTTCACGTGACAAGGAACAGTGATGAAATTCCTAACACATGAGGAAAGAATATGTATGTTAGAATAAGACCATCCATGCTCTTTGTGAATTCAAAGTTATGGATACAGAGAAGAGTAGGAAGCTTTAAAAGTCTATAAAATATCGAAAATTGGATTTAAGTGTCAAGTATGCGTAGTGTGTTTAAATCCATCTTAAATTACTGAAAGTCAATGTTGTCTTTAATTTCCCCTAAGTTCTACCTGTGTTTTCAACCACAGAGTGATGCTCAGTTATGAAGGGTAAAAGCAGAAGAAAATGGAAATGCTCACATCTTCAGCACCCGTGTGATAATGCTACACCTATGAGACTGGAAAAGGTTGGCTCTGAGTCAGATTGCAATTGCAACTAATTCATGAAAACACATTTTTAATTTTGTTTTGCCTTTGTCCTTGAAATGAAGGAAAGATTATCCGTTATTTAGAAATAATTATAATTAAAGCTATAACTATAAAATGTCATGCACTAAACATGACAACTTTCTCCATTAGATGAATGTTAAATGTCTAATATGAAATGATAAATTCATTTCCAGTGATATATCTTCTGTGATTCTTCTCTAGGCTACTGGAGAAAAAAATACATTTGAGTATCAAAGCATGCATATATATCCTTGAATGTATAACAACAAACTAAATTTTATTTTCCAACTCAAATTAAGAGTATGATTACCAAGTATGGATGACAAATATCTGAAGTTGTTTGTGCTAAATATCGTGATAATTTTCCACATGTATTATAATCTCAAACTATCTGTAGGTAACAGTAGTAGTTAACCCAGAAACAAAGCAAAATCAGGTGGGGATAGATTCAATTCAAATGTTCTTCAAAATAATTTGTGGACATTCATGACATTGTAAAAAATTTAAGGGATGCACATATTTTCTCCAGCAATGGGGAGAATGCAAGTGGCATCATGTGGTGGATTGACAACCACTTTATAAATGAACTCTTTAGAAGAGCTCTGTTTAAGCCCTGCTGGTCACTTCACCAAATTAGTGGTCATAAAATCTGAACCCCTCTTTTGACATCTCATTTTAAAGATAACAAATATGTCATTAAACCAGAGCTATAAATTCAAGCTGATTGATATCTCCATAGGCACAGTGGCTTGCGAAGCTATAAATATTGCTTACTTCCTTATTACTAACTTGAAAGCTCAACAAGGAAGAAAGATAAATTACTCTTGGTTCTTCAAAAATAAAACAAAAAAGCAAGAAATGGGTGAAAGAATTTATGTAGTGCTGCATATTATAAAAAATAAATTTAAATTGTTGAATTTCTACTTGAGTCCCAATTGTCTACAAATTCTATTTTTTATTAATATAAATCTCTTAATAAGCTTGACTTCATGATGTTTGTAATTTTACTCTACATCTGCTTATGTGACTGACAGCTTTCTAGGTCAAGAGGAAAGACAGATACTGCACAGATGCAGAAAATCCTGCACGGAGGACATACCAGGATGCAGCTCGCTCTAGGAAAGAACTAGCACTTTACCTTCTCTTCTTAACTATAAGATACTGTCTCCAAGCACGTTTGTATCCCCAGGCCTTCTGAAACATATCTTGAAAAGGCTGTTCTTCCCCTCCACAGTCCCCAATTCATCTCAATTCTTTATCTTTGTTACATTAGAAAATTCTTCCCTGTATTGTATTATTAAAATTCCTAATTCACATCATATTCTACCCTCATTATATATTTTGTCTACTTCATAGCATGTTTTAGAATTTATTATATTTTAGAATTGTTATTTGGTTGTAAATGTGTTTTATGAAGTAACGTCCATTGAGGAAGGTACACTGTCTCTTATTTATTGCTTCCTAGAGTCTAACAACGGAGACACTAAAGAATATATTAAGCATGAAAATATTTACCACATATGGGATAATAATGGAAAGTTGTTTGATGCATGATGGGAAGAAGGTAATATTCATCTTCAGAGAAATGTAACTTCAATGTACCTGTGCTAAAAATAATTTAATTTATGGGCCATATGGATAAAATATTTTAATTTTGCTTAAAGTTACAAATGCAGTTAAGTATGTATACAAACCAGTTGATTAATTAATGTTAGAAATACACATTAGTTTTGCTGTATAGAAAATCTCAGTTTAATGGAATTTAAACTATAGGTTTTAATGTAAATAAATATATAAATGACTTTTTACAATTATACGCTATGTAAATGTCAGTAAATACGTAGTATAAGATATTATTATTTGTTATTTTTTCAGACATGATTTCAGTTTTATTCACATAACCAACATTCAATTGTTTTTCAATTATGATTCTTCAGATGTCAAATAATAGACATTTATTACATTCAAATAGACTTGTAGTATGAGACAATAGGTTTATTTTCTTAATCCCTCTGGGTAACCTTAAAGAAGACATGTAATTTCACTTTATAAGCTTTTCCAAATGGCCAAAGTAAGCTTCTCCTCCATGTCATTGATCTGGTTTAGTTAAGGTATCCTTCACAGATATAATCTCTCTAAAAAGGGAAGTGGAGCCAGTAAAACTAATCTTACACGATTTATATTTTCTACCCCAAAGATGAGTTTAGTAACCTAATGGTTTTGAAATTATTACACCAAATTTGGTTGATGTAGGTGTAATGTGGTATGCTCACCTTTACTGCTTTACACTGACTGGGCATCCCACCAGTGATTTTAACCTGGCTGATATTTGGCTTATTCTAGCTTTTATCATTCATTCAATATTTCTTGTCCTACTTTTTTCTGATATTTAATAATTACATGTCAGATTTATTTTGAATTATATTACCTGACTCACCTCTCTGGCAATATGAATATCTTGATTTTTAATTCAAAGTTGTTGGTTGAGGATTAGAGCATTTCCAAATAAGAATTATAACAAAAGGGCTCATAGAAGATTTAAATGGGGATAATGTGCTTAGAGAAAAGGGGACATCTGCAAGCTTTCATTTGCTCCGTTTGGGACTTGACATTCATAGACAATTTCATCAGATCCACAGAAGTGCAGCTCTCTTGCGTGAATTCCCAATGAAGCAGGCTTTTAAATTTCATTTTATTCAAGTATAAGTCACCAAATGTCAAGAAAATTGAAATTAATTTTTCAAAAATTCATTCATTTTTACCCAAACAACATGAATCTCTCTCATTATCACTGACACACACACACACACACACACACACACAGAGAGAAAAGTCTATTCTCAAAACTAATTAGTTACATGTCCTCTTAGAAGACCTACATTAATCTGAATTTTCTTTTCACTTTTCATTGCAACATATGCTTCTGTTAATATAAAGTTTTCAAAACGTCTGGATTCAGCAGGATCTCTCAGTGTTGTGTGGTATCAGTCCGTGGAATCTTTACAGGTTTTCTGTGAATATAATAGTCAGTGATATTAAAAAAACTAAAACACGTTGACAGATAATTGCAAGATGATCATTTCTCTACAGTTTACTTCCACAGATGGTTAAGGAAATGTAATTTGAATTCTTCTCGTGAAACTGGTAAATTTTGAATCCACACCTGTTTTCCTCTATATAATACAGAGGAAATGCATGCTTTTCTTAAATCACCACTTTTTAGTCTTTGTTTTACTTAGCTCTCATAATGTATCTTTTGTTTCCTCTGACAGTTCACTATCAAAAACACAAGAATCAAGGAGCACCTTCACCAGTGATTGGAAATCATACTCTGCATAAGTCTTCAAGTTCTACATTCCACATAACCACTGGAAATATTTTCACAAGATTTCTTCTACGTAGATAAATGCATAGTTTGTTTTAGTTTCTAACATTACATTCTTCACTTCCTGATGAGTGCCCACCAGCTGGAGACTTTTTTGAAATGCCCGTCTTTGTACATGTATATGCATGGGGTGCTTTCATGTGTGCTAGTACGTGTACACACTTGTGTCAGAGGAAAATGTCAGATGTCATCCTTGGGGCAATTATTCACCTTTTTGGGACAGATGCTTGGAACTTACTGACTCAGCTAACCTGGTTAGTTGGTGGGCCCCAGGGATCCTTCTGCCTTTGAGGAAAGGATGCATGCATTGTACACTGTGTTTTTAGGTGGGTAATAGAGAGAAATATCAGTTGTTGTTTATGAGAAGCACAGTACCAACTGTGTTATTTCCCCAGGTCCACCAGCAGCATTCTTTATGATCTAATTTCTAGTTAAATATTTGTAAACTTTTAATAAGGCTTCTTTTGAGACAACTAGAATATTTCCATGATGTAAAATTTTACTTCCTCTGAGCTTTAATCAACATTGTTTTCAATATCTGTATTTATACTAATCATCTCTTCAAGAGAAAACAGACCTTTAGACAATACTAAAATTCTCCTGCATTCTGTACACTGACCAGTTTTAAACTCTCGCCCTTTTTTGTTAATTTTTATGGCAGTACCCTAATTAAGACACCCAAAATACATTATATTTTTTTATTGCTACAAGCATTTTAATATGGCTGACTTGGAACCTTTTTTATTACTATAAATATTAATTTTAACCTTTTAATATTTTCACTTCTCTGATATGAAAATTTGAGGTAGTGGCTGACTGTTCTGTTCAAGATGCATGCTGCTAAACCCAACCTGTGGGTTAGATTTCATTCTTGTCTTGAATGTTTCGGAGGAAAATGTCATTCTTCCTTATGGTGTTGTTGGCAGTGTTCATTGGAACGCAGTCCTTGCTTCCTGGTTGGCTGTTGGCTGAGGACTGTTGTTAGCAAGTGGAATGCTGTACTGAAGCACAAACTGCTTCCCTTCCACTTTTAAGCCAGTGATGCAATATTTTGAGTTCACTGAATCTTTTCCTCTTTTTTCCATCTGAAGAAATATACTAAAAATATCTTTAAGAGACCCACTAGATTATGTCAGTTACACATAAATAACTTCTATTTTAAGGTTTGTTGTACCACATAACACGGGATTTTATTCCTATACTCATGATCATGAAAAGAAAACCCATCAATTTTATTTACAATTCTACAGATCTTTTGGAGATTTTGTACCACTAGAAGGATACAAAATAACTCAGAGGTGATGTTAGAATTTGTCTAGCAAATCACTTTAAGGAAAATAAGTCCTACACTATAAGAATATTTTAATTATACATTATTATACAAAAGAGTTGTATGTATTAAAGTAAAAAAAAAGAAAACATAAAAGCTAGCAATAGTTTGGCTGTTTGTTGCTAAATGAAACATCTTTCTTACACTCTCCAAGGCTCATGGAATATTGTGGAAGAGGAGTAGAAGGCATGGAAGAACCAGAGAGGATAGGGAGGAATATTTTGGGACAATATTTTTTTCTGTATTATATCTCTTCACTTTATGACTTCTCAATAGCTGTAATTATATCCACAAAACTTTCATAATACTGAGCTCAATACCATTTCAACAAAAATGGAGGTATGAAAAAGCAAATTATCAAAATAGAAAAGCATCAGGTTGGAAAGAAGAAGAGCATGGGGGGGCAAAAGAAGGAGAGGAGCATGATCAAATAACATTTTGTTCAATCTGAATATTGTCAATTAAGAAAGACAAAATTAGGACAAAAGCCAGCATTGATAGATTACTTAATGAATCTAATTATCAGGAAATTACATATTAAAACCACGGTGAAATACAATTTTCTTTTTTTTTATTGTCCGTAATGAGTTACAACATTTATTTAGTGGGCAAACAATGAGTTGTTATCCCCAATTCCCCACTGCCCTCCCCTCCCCCCTCAACTGGATAACCTCCTCCATGGGTCGTCTGGATCAGTCCTTGTGACAGGGGACCATAAAGTAATATAGGAAGTGATTATAAATGACTATCATAAATAACAAATGGCATCTGAATTTGTAGAAGATGGGCTAAAGAGATGGTTTAGCAGTTAAGGTGCTTGCCTGCAAAGCCTAATGACTCGGGTTACCCAGTACCCGTGTAAAGACAAATGCACAATAGCACATGCACCTGGAGATTCTTTGCATCAGGTGAAGCTCTTGGCCTCTCTCTCTTCTCTCTCTCTCTCTCCCCTCTCTCTCTCTCTCTCCTTTCAAATAAATTAAATTATTTGATTGAGAAGATATGCAACAAGCAAATCTCACATTATGTATAGAAGTATAAATTGATCTAACCACTTTACAGTATTCAATCTTTTCTGATAAAGTTAGAGATGCATCTTTGTCAGATGCATCCACCAATTACACATTTGGATTATTTACTAAGGGGAAATGATGGTGTATATTTCTAATACTGAATGTTAGGAACACTCAGAGTGTACTACTTATATTTAGAAATGGATAAAATAAGAGCATTGTCAATTAAAAGGGTGGATAAATGCATTATGATTAAAATTAACCACTGGTATAATAGCATAAGTGAATATTCCTGTATTTCAACACAACAGTCAAATAAAAGGATTTATCATTTAATTTCTTTGAAACTCTAAAACAAAATATTAAGATGTAATAGAAGAATCAAAAGGGGGTTAGATCTCAAGAAATATGGTTGATTAAAATTGCCTAGTAAAAGAGAACAAAGTAGCTGTGTGGAGTAAGAAGATATAACCTTATTTGATTCAAATGATATTTATCATGTAACAGCAATCATCACTTCATTTATATTTATGTTATTCATTCAAATGTAAGGTAAGTAATTTTACTATAGAGTTATATTGATTCAGTAAAGTATGCAGAATTGATAATAAAATATATATTTTAATTCATTTTCTTATTAACACAAGAAATAGTCATTGAGAAAGAATAATTAAATGTAAGATATATTTATCTAATATAATTTATAATGTCTAGTTTATATTTAATATATTAAATTTTCACTCTGTGGATAAAATAATACTGATTCACAGATACAAATGCAGGAATATATATTTTCTTAAACTATTTGCAAAGTATATTCAATTATTATCATTTTTTGACCAGGTGTACTGATATGTATTTTAAAGATATTTTCTCTCTTTATTAAGTTATGAGACTAGTATGGAATCTGAAATACATATATATATATTTCCTCAAATTCTCAAGTGTTTTAAAAGTTATTCTTTCTAATTGACAGTGAACATGTCGTTTCAAGCTTCTCTTTAGTACAATTGTAACACATTCCAGCATGGTGAAGGAGAGGATGGAATCCTGGATAGAACTTGGATAGAATATCTCCTCTAGCATTTTAATCCTAGAAAGTATTATACTGAAGGAAAACTTTTGGGGCAAGTTGGGACACACACAATTTAAAAAGCCATCATGAGAACTGGAGCATAGTTAACATGGGAGATTCGACTAGAAAATTTGAAAAGCAATGATCCATCTACATGCATAAGGATTAGGAATGTAGAATTTTCATAGAACCAAATTTTAATATGAACCCTTACTTTTTCTTCCTTACTGAAATGTAATATTGATTTATATAATAGTGATTACATTTAAGTAACAGGGTTTTTCTCTGATGCCCAGACAGGTTTTAAACTCTAGGACTCATGTAATATTCCCTCCAATGGCTTCAAGTAGCTGGAATTATAGGTGTGCACCTCTGCTTTCATTACAAAAATTATTTTATATGCTAATGTATCAATAAAAACTCACATAAAATGCAGGGTACCATTATGTACTAAATGTCAATCAATGTGCCTTATAAATGCTTTCTATATATTTCAAATATGTTTTTCATACAACAATGTTTATATTAGCTCAGAGTATATGTTATGAATTGAATTGTAATTTTTAGTGTTATGCAACTTACATTCTATGTAATCCATATTTTCTCAGGAGATATATGAATGCAATCCAACAAAAATTGAAAATTTATTTAAAACATTATGAGACTTTTGTTTTGTTTTGTAGATAAAAGCAACTTTTTAATTTTTTTTCTCTAAATCAGTCATATGGCTCTTGAATGTGATCTTTGTAGATGATGACATTGTGTTGAAATGTCAAAAGGTTAGACACCCTTACCCGTCATAAAGAAGTGTGGAAGTCCTAGCCCTCTGTACCTATGAATGTGACCTGATTTGAAAATAGAGTCATTTTTTAGATGTGGCATGCTTACATACGTTAATTGTCCTCTTCATCAGACTCTAGATGATGCACAGGTGAAAGATGCACAGGATATATGACCATATAAAGACAGAAGAGAGCAGGTGGATTGATGCTGCTACATGAGAAAGAATATCAGGGACTCCCTGATGCAAGTGGTCCAAGTGAGGATTCTTGCCTGGAAACTTCAGGGGACATACTGGTCCTGCAGACACCTTGCCTTGAAATTTAACGTTTAGAAGTGTCAGAAAATATGTCTATTTTTTCACAAGTCTTCTGGGTTTGTGAGAACATAATTTAAAAGCCTTAAAATGAATATGATAGACACCTTTAAAAAAATCTTGCCTAAGGAAACAGGGAGGAGTAACCTGTAATTCTACAGGTGTAATTTCAATTCTTGTATTTTTCAAGCTTGTCTTCCTTTAAGCCATTTCATAAAATGACTCTTCAGAATTTATACTACTACCACTTAAAACACACATGTCAATAGATTTCTGTTTTATTTGGAAAATATGAGGAGGGAATGGATTATGGCTAACTATGCCATACATTTTGGTTATGGCTCAAAAATGTAACAAATATTTGGAAAAATGTTTTTACACAACAGAATCACACATGTTCATTTTCTGTAACATTTGCTTTGCTCACATTAGTAATTTTAATTTTAAAGTTCAATGACCATCCATTTTTAGATGAAAGTTTCTCAGTGTTATTTTGGATAAATTGCCAAGAATCTAATTATCCTCACAATGTAGGTTTAAAATAATATTTTAATTGAATTAAGGGTCATCTCAAATGAGCTAAATATCTAATTACATGTATAAAATAATCTGTTCCTTATGAGATACATATTTTACTTCATGTAAGCACTTAGTTCCATAGAAGACAAGGATGTTAGCTATATTGCAAATTCCAACATGATTATTAAATTTTCATAAGCCCTGCCTAATGTAGATAAAAATGCTTAATAAAATAGGTGTTGGGTTTTAGGTTTTATAGAGTAAATGAAGCAAATTGTTGTAAGTCATTCTTAGGATGGTCAAGATGATTCCAATGGACATTGTCATAGATGTGGTTCCACATTAAGCCAACCACCTACAACCTCTGAAGAGACATGGAAATGTAAATTGGCACTTCTGAAAAAAATTAGTAAGTAAAGTCATGCCCAGTAATATGTTCTTATTTTGCAAAGGAACAAAATCAAATATTCTTTGTAAAAATAATTTTATTGAGAATTTAATAAATGAACATGTTCTTAAAAGGTCATATTCCTGTCATATTATTATGTACCCTCCTGTGTGTGGCTATCAACAGTCACTGTAGGGTCATGAATGCACTAGTTGTGGGGCCTTGCTAAGGGACACAGAGGACATAAAGGGTTAACTAAGAGTTGAGACAGGCTTAAGCCCTGGTGGCTCACTGCTGAGACCAGGTAGGCACTTCACACTCCTCTTTTGATCCTAAAAACATCCAGGCTCCCTGGCAAGCCAGAACAAGGCCTGCGTCCTCACCCCAGCTGTGCTGGGAGGTGACAGATTCCTCTTCAGCCATCACCATTTTATCCATGTCTAGAACCACATACTTCCCGTACTTCCCACCACTCAGGGCTGAGCAAGCCCCTCAACTTATGCAAATTAGACATTCATAGGTTACTAGCCCCTGCCTATCCACTCGTGAGGCATCCATAGACCGCCCTGCCCCAACCAATACCCTTGCTTTGTCCCTGCCTCTAATTTTCCTGGCTTCTCCTCTCTATAAATATGACCTCTCCACACACAATAAACGATATATGCTGGTTCCACCCACAATGGCTGTATCTCCAGTTTCTTTCTCTACCAGGTCCACGTTCGGTCTGTCCAGTGCAGCAGACTAGTGGGGAGTTGATACACGTCCAACTCCCTCCCTAACTCAGCTGGGGACCAGCTTCCAGCACAGGAGAAACAGCATCCACTACTAGACACTAGTCACTTCTTGTGGGGGCTTGAATTCTGAAGAGACCCAAGACCCATCAGAATGATAAGAAAAATCCATGTGTCCAGCATGAGACAAGTCATTCTATTATACCTGCCCACCAGGGCTCAGGGAAAATTACAGAAGAAATGACATTAAGTAATGATTGCTACTGTCATGCCTAGACACAGATCCTTCTCCAGATTGATGGAGGTAGAATTATAGAATTATAGAATTCTCCAGAATTGATGGAGGTAGAATTGTAGAATTCTTACAATCTGAATAAAGACTACTGAAATTTAATGAGAATGAATATCAGAAATCCCAGTTCCACCCCCTTTGTATGTTGTTACTGAGGGGATCAATGTTTCTGGAAATTCTCATTCACCATGGCTCTTACATTCTTTCCACCCCCTCTTCTGCTTAGTGCCCTGAGTCATGGTGGGTATTAAGGCTGCTTTCTTTTGGAGTTCTTAGGGTCTCTGTATAAGTGCTTTAGATTGTGATGAAAATCATTGGTGTCTGTCTCACTGGCTTATCCTGGGTTGACTGGCTGTATTTATAGGTCTCTTGCTTATCCTAACACTCTCTGCTGGGTTTCATGTGGAGGCTTCATGGTAGGTCTGGAATGGCTCATCTCTTTCTGGGATGTCAGCCATTGGCACGTGACATTTTGGTAGGGTTGGAAAGGACATGGCTCTCTGACTGCCTTCTGAAAAGTACAAACAGAATCTCCATTAGAGAGTGAGATCAGTATAGGTTAACTGAGATACACATTTCTGAATTGGCTAGATTCTATTGTGAGTAGCTTCTTTGGAGTTCACTTGTAAACTGAATTTCTCTTTGGAGGCCCAAGGTTTTGGTTCCCAATATATTTCACCCTTTTTCCAAATTCCTGTTAAGTGCTCCTTGTCATTGAGTAAATCACTTGGCCAAATTTATAGCTGTTGATTGCCTCCCCTAGGCATTGGCGCCTCCATTGCACAAATAATCCCTTCTTGGTTAACAACTCTTTCCCAGAAGGAAGTGTGTTCAGCCCACTCATGGCAGCAGACTGCTGTTTTATATCAGTGGTATTTGTTTACTCCAAATATCATTGACCAATTTCACCTGGCAGCTTATGCAGTGCCTTCTAGCACTGCACCAACTACCACCTGGGGTCTGATTGCAATTCTGGACCTTTCAGGGTCTCTCAGTGCTGATAGATGGCTTTCTATGGTTTCTTCAGCAACAGGATATGACCTTAGACCTGTGATATGTATTCAAGAGCTTTGACAGAATCCTGTCTTGTTTTTGGGACCTCATGGGCCTCTTTGGTCAACATCTCAGTGAGGGAAGGAGCCAATGACTGGGGCAAGGAGTTGTGGGTCTGATCAATTTTACATGGACTTAGACTCTCTCCCCTTCTATTCATGGCCCCTTTTGCCAGAAGATGCCCACTTGTTACTCAATAGGTTACAGTATGCAAGTAAGGATTTTATGATTTTGATTCATTATTGATTTACCTTAATGTAGAAATCTCCTCCTTACCTCTTCCCATTCCTTTCACCTCTTTCAGAGACTCTCACATTTCCTGACTGATTTGCATAGAATTTAAGGTTAACCTGGTTAGGAACTGCATATGAGGGAGAATATGTGGCATTTGACTCTGTTATTTTGTGAGTTCACTAAGTAAGGTCTGCTCCAAGTCAGACCATTTCTCTCTAAATTTCACTGTCATTTTTCCTTTCCACTGAGTAGAATTCCATTTTATAAATGTACCACAAATTTGATATGCATTCATCGAGGGATGGGCATTTGGTCTAATTTCAATTCTTGGCTATTATGAATTGAGCTGCTATAAACATGACAAATGTCTCTGTGCTGAGTTGTGATGTCTCAAGGATAGATGCCTACTAGGGGGATAGCTGGGTCCATTGGTAGCTCTATATGCATTCTCTTCAGGAGTGTCCACACTACTTTTCATAGTGGTTGAACAAGTTTGCCATCCCACCAGCAGTGAATGAGGGTTCCTTTTCCCCATGTCCTTGACAGCAACTATTGTTGTTGGATTTCTTTATGATTGTCATTTTGACTGGAGGAAGGTGGAATCTCATTGTAGTTTTGATTTGCATTTCCATGATGTTTAAGGATGCTGAGCATGTTCTTAAGTGAGAAAAGGTCATTTATGTTTCCACCTCTGTGAATTCTTTGTTGAGATCAATGCCCCATTTTGTGAGGGGGCTGTTTGATTTTTTTTTTTATTTTTGAGTTCTTTGTAAGTTCTAGGAATTAAACCTCTGTCTGAGTTATAGCTGGCAAAAATTGTCTCCCAGTTTGATGGTGGTTTATTGACTCTGAGTACAGAATGTTTGTAGAGTCGCTTTTGAGCTTGATGAGGTCCCATTGGTTAGGTGGTTGTTGCACTTCCTGAGCTACTGGAGATTTGTTCAGGAAAGTTTTCCCTACTTCAATCTCATGGAGCATTCCTCCTATTTTTTTCTTCCAGGTTTTTCAGGGTTACAGTTCTTATTTTGAGGTCCCTGATCCATTAGGAGTTGATTTTTGTGCATAGTGAAAGGAGTGAGTCTATTTTCATTTTTTTTAAAAAATGTTTATCCAATTTGTCCAGCACCATTTGTTGAAGATGTTATCTTTAGACCAGAAAACATTGTTGGCACATTTGTCAAAGATCAAGTAACTATAGTTACTTGCATTACAGTGGGATTATTAATTCTGTTCCATTGGTCTGTCTGTTTTTATGCCAGTACTATGCTGTTTTACTTAATATGGTTTTGTAGTATGTCTTTTGGTCAGGCATGGTGATATATCCTAATATTTTTTACTTAGGATAGTTTTAGCAATCTGAGGCCTTTTACCCTTCCAAATAAATTTTGAGATTATTTTTTCTATGTCTGTGAAGACAGAGGCTGGGATTTTTATTGGCGTGACATTATATCTATAACTGGCTTTTGGTAAGATTATGATGGATAGCTTTGCTGGGTACAGTAGTCTATGTTGAAAGCCATACTTTTTTAGGCCTAAAAGAGCATTGTTCCATGCACTTTTGGCTTTCAAGGTTTCAAGGGAAAAGTCTGAGGTAAGTCTAATGAGGTTGATTTTGTAGGTGATGAGCTTTTTTTCTCTCACTGCCCTGAGGATTTTCTCTTTAGTTTCTATGGTTGACATTTTAACTAAGGTATGTGTCATGGTTTGATACAGGTGTCCCCCACAAACAATTGAATGTGTTCTGATAGATCGATCCTCAGCTGAAGGCAGTTTGGGTTTTACAACTTCGATGAAGCTGTGTTGTTGGGGGCGGGCTTATGGGGTTATAAGCCAGCTTCCCCTTGCCAGTGTTTGGCACACCTTCCTGCCGCTGTTTGCAGTGATGTGGCAGAGGTGATGTCCACCCCTCTGCTCATGCCATCGTTTCCCCTGCCAGAATGGAGTCTCCCCTAGAGTCCATAAGCCAAATAAACCCATTCCTCTACAAGCCACTTTTGTTTGGGTTCTTTCTGCGCAGCAACTAGAATGATGACCGCAACAGTTTTGGTACCAGGACGTGGGGTCATCTGTTGCTGCTGGAACCCTGGTCTTGTGGCTTTGGTTTTTTGGAAGTGATCTACAGGAGGAATGTGGAAGGATTTGAACTCCCGGCCTAAGAGGTGCCTCGCAGTGTTGTCAGTACAGCGTGATGGTCAGAGTTAAAAGACCTGAATGTAGTGAGAACTATGGACTGTGAGGTTTGGCTTACGAGGGGGAGAAAGAACTTGGTCAGGACTGTGCCAGAAGCAGTTTGCATGAGAGGCTTACTGTGTTCTGCCTGCCTGTGTCCTGGGAACCTCTGCAGGGTTGTGTTACGTAAAGATGGACTGGTGTGAGCAGATGGAGATGGCACAGAAAGAAAGATCTTTAGGTCGAAACTGCTGCCCGTTCACCTGCATTGTTTGAGAGATTACAGCCATTGAGATTGGGCCAGCTGGTCTGCATTGGAACAACAGAAAGAATGCGGACTTTTGAAGTAAGGGGCCTGAATGCTTTGTTCCCCCCTGGATTAACAAGTTGATAGCCCATCTGGTTCTGTGGAGTATGGCAAATGTAAGAAGAGAGGGTCATTGGATTTGCAACACAGTTTTGTTTTTGAAAAATGGCCATCGGCTTGTGAAGCAGGTGTGCTAGGTTGCCTGCATGGAGCCCGATGGAGCCATGAGGATGAACTGTGGGTTGCAATGGAGACCCAAAGAATTCCAGGACTATGGATGGGTGCCAAGGCGAGCTGCCAGCACCGGATGACGTTTGCCCAGACTGTGAGTAGCCGAGCTGGAGGGGCGGAATTGAATCTCCAAGAGACTTGTGTTATTGGTTAAGAATCATTGAGCTTGGAGTTAGAGATTGATGGTGCCCTGTTTGTTTTAAATCTTGTATTGGTCAATCTGTTTTTGCTGTGCCTCATGTTTTGCATTGTGAATGTTCTGTGCCATTATGGGTTTATTTTTGG
>PVHP010011575.1:0-44827 GCA_004024765.1 Zapus hudsonius | reverse complement strand
GTGTGTGTGTGTGTGTGTGTGTGTGTGTGTGCTCTTGCGAACCAGGGCTTCCTGCTACAAAGTACAGATGTATGGGTCCCTTTGTGTATAAGGCTTTATATGGAAACTAGGAAGAGCAAGCTCAGGTCATCAGGCTTTGTAAGCAAATACCTTTATCTGCTGAGCCATCTCTCCTGCCCTGTAGGTGCTTACATATGCAGTGTTCGAATATGAAATGTCCCCCACAGGCTGGTAGTGTATGTTTGTGCCCAACTGATGACACTGTTTGGGAGGTAAAAGAAACTTCATGAGGTGGAACCTTTCTGATCCATACAGGTCACTGGGAGCAGGCAGCTCCTAGGACATAGCTTGTCCCTGGCTACCAGGCTATGGACTACCCTGCTCTGCCACGTCCTCCCTCCCTAATGGATTGGACCCTCTGCAGCTGTGAGCAGAATAATTCCTTACTTTAAATGCTGTCAGGTATTTTGGTCATAGCTGTGCAAAAGTAAATAACACAGAAAATAAGTAGGTCGTTGGAGTGGCTAACCCTGAGGAAGTTCTTAGAACAGGTTTTGGGAAGCAGCTTGGAAAAGAAGTTTGGAAAAACAGGCCAGGCAAAGCCTAGAATGCTGAAAAGTAGAGCTTAATAAGTGACGTTTGTGGGTCAGAAGACCAGAATGCCGACAGGAGTGTGGACAGGAAAAGCCAGGATCATGAGGTTTCAGACAAAAACAAGGACTGTATTGGGAATTGGCCTTGGGTGTTACATTCTAGCAAAGAATGTATCTACATTTTGTTTGTGTCCTGAGACTGAATTTAAAAAGCAGTGGACTAATTTATCAGGGGAACTTTTAAAACAGCATAATATTCAGGTTGTGGCATAGTTATTGATGGCTGCTTTTAGCCAGGCTTAACAGTGGCAGTTGGGAACAAAAAGCTAGGAGATAGGGCTGGAGAGATGGCTCAGCAGTTAAGGCACTTACCTCCAGTGCCTAAGGCCCTGGGTTCAGTTCCCCAGGTCCCACATAAGCCAGACCCACAAGGTGGTGGCCCTGGTGCTCTTGCTCGCTCTCTCTCTCTCTCTCTCTCTCTCTCTCTCTCTCTCTCTCTCTCTCTTTCTCTCTCTCTCTGTGTGTGTGTGTGTGTCTGTCTGTCTCTCTCTCTGCTTAAAAATGAATAAATATTTAAAAAAAAGCTAGGAGATAGGAGGATTTCAAAACTGGCATCATTTGGCCAGAAAAGGAGTTAAAAGTGTTGACACAATAAAAAACTGGCCACCTCTGGTGCAGTTCATACCCCCTGTCCTATGGACAGATCCAGAATGTGTACCGAGGAAGTACCCCAGTGGGTAGGGGACAGAGAGAAGGGAAACAGGGACACAGTCACAAGATTTGCTCATACAGTGTATAAACTTAGTCATAATAAAGATTTTTAAATAAATTAATAAATAAATAAAAGTTGTTGGCAGTGAGTGAGGTTGTTAAAAGATGGAGCCAAGCACTCTGAGTCACGATAATGGCAACGAGGCCTTGAAGGCATCTCAGGGATTAGCCATGCCCCCACCCATTACACGCTCAAGTATAATAATAATATATAATATTATATATATAGTATATAATAATAAACTCAATGAAAGATATTCTCTTAGGAGAGAGCTGCCTGGGTGCCATACTTTTACAGAGCCACTCAGAGAAGTGTCTCTCCAGTTTAGGCGCCCAGGCACTGAAACTACTGATTCAGGGGGCCTGAGTTGTGCCTTGATGCTGTTCACGTGGTACTGATTCTGCACGCATTCAGAACTGAGATTTCAAAGGAAGGCTGGGAGGTCAGGTCGTGTGTAGCAGGGCCAGATTCCATACCAGAAGCCTCTGAAAGGACAGTGTGTGAAACTGTGAGGGTGAGGCTCAAGACAGCAGAGACCTTGGGATACTGGTGATGCCAAAATTACAGAACTATTCTCAGGATCTTCTTCTGACCTTCCTCGGTTCTTCTGATCACTGTCAAGTGAATTTAGACAAGACACAGCACAGTGTAGAAGACGTGAGCCTCTCAACAGTGAGAGGGGCCATTAATATTCATGCCCTTACAGTGCCTGATGATACCTACACAAAATGGGAGGAAAAGATGATTGCCACCAAAACAAAATAGAGACTAATTGAGAGGGGGAAGAGATATGAAGGAGGGTGGGAAGGGAATCATAATGGTTTGTTGTCTATAATTATGGAAGCTATCCATAAAAAGTTAAAAAGAGTGAGAGAGGCCAGAGAGACTAACGTGCTGACTATATGGTGAGGTAGATTTCATGCTGCTTTCTGCAGTCTTTAGAAGATAGCTTTCCTGAGGGACATTTTTCTGAGCATGTGATTGATAATGGTGTGACTTTGTCCTCTGCCAGAAAGCCTCTTGGTAGGTAATAATTCTATGATCTTTTGGGCAATTTAAAATATGTCTCTATCCGGAGCCAGAGGTACAACTCAGATTTCATTCTTTTGACTAAAAATCATATAACAGAGTAGGTTTAAAATATTAAAGAAAAGCTGGGCTAGAGTGAGACCTTACCCACAAAAACAAAAAATAGTACATATATACATACAAACACACACACATACATACATACACACATGTGTGTGAATGAAAGAATTGTCAGGTGCAGTGGCTCACTCCTTTAATCCAGCACTCGGAGACTGAGGTCAGATTTCTGTGAGTTTAAGAGTAGCCTGAACTATATACAGTGAGTTCTAAGTCTTCCTGGGCTAGAATAAGGCCCTGCTTCAAAAAGATTAAAGAAAGAAATAGTGATGCATGTTGGTGGGTCAACAAACCCTGCTACCTCCCCTTTCTCCCTTTTGTGTAATCTGCAGCTACCCTCTCATATTCCTTTTTCCTTTGTTCAGTAGTTTGCAGATGCAAATAACTAGGTTTATTACTCTTATATTTATCCCATTACTTTTAACATTGTGAAGTTTAAATACTATGATGAGATTATTTCTGTACCTCCCATACTAATTGCTAAGACTCTGTACAAAAAATTAATCTATGTATTTATTTTTTAATATTTTTCTTTAAAGCAGAGAGAATATGGACACACTACAGCCTCTTGCCACTGCAAACAAACTCCAGATGCATGAACCACTTTGTGCATCTGGCTTTACGTGAGTACTGGGGAATTGGACCAAGGCCATCAGGCTTTGCAAGCAAGTGCCTTTAACCACTGAGCAGTCTCTCTAGCCCTGTTTGTTATTTATGCATTGTTTTGTGAGACAGTGTCTTAACTCTTTAGCTCAAGTGGCATGAGCAACTACCCCCAGCACTTAACTTTTTAAGTGAGGTTCTTTTACTCTGAGCCAGCAGAGAAGCATGTGGGAATTCAAATAATTTCTAAAGAAGTAATACTGGCTTAACTAGCCTATTCAAATCCTACTTTCTATGGTGATTTCTTTTTCTTAAATTTCCTACACCAAGCCAAGCAAGGTATGGCTCTTGTCTTTAATCCCAGCTCTCTGGAGGCTGAGGTTGAAATATCACCATGAGCTTGAGGCCAGCCAGAGCTGTAGTAGAGTGAGGTCCAAGGTCAATCTAGGCTACAGTGAGATCCTACCTCAGAAAAATAACAATGGAGGCAGGGAGGCTGGAGAGATGGCTCAGTGGTTAAAGGCACTTGCTTGCAAAGCCTTGGGTTTGGTTCCCCGTACCCACGTAAAGCTAGATGCACAAAGGGGTGCATGTATCTGAGATTGGTTACGGTGGCAAGAGGCCCTGTCACACCTGTTCCTCCCTCTTCCCCCCTTTGTTTTTACTCTCTCTCTTTGCAAATAATTTGTTTAAAAAATAACAGTAACAGAAAATAATTCCCTTTATCTCTGACAATTTTTTTTTGTTTTGTTTTGTTTTCAAGGTTGGGTTTCATTCTAGCCCAGGCTGATCTGGAACTCACTGTGTAGTTCCAGGCTGGCCTTAAACTCAGCATTCATCCCTACCTCTGCCTCCTGAGTTCTGGGATTGAAGGTGAACACCACCAGGCCCAGCTTCTAGCAATTTTAAATACTAGCCTTTTATTCTTTGCCAAGAGTCTCCAACCTACTGCCTTAATCCATATTAAAATTCACCAATATGTGAAGCCTTGGGTTCCATCCCCAACACTATGGGGGGGAACTCCCTGTCTTCCCCCTTCCTTAGTACCAGCATTCAGCTGTTGGCCCGCACCAATTTTACTTTCAGTAGCCCATCCCCAAATGTACTACTTAAACATCTGACTGAGCCACTGTGAGCTGGGACACAGGAGACTGACTGGAATGTTGCCCACTGGGGCTCTCTATGGGTCACCATTGCAGGAGTACCCCTGGTTGGTACCACTTCAGTCACAGAGCCACTATTCTAAAAGAATTGCCACCTAGCAATAATTATGAAGGAGAGCTTTTCTAATACTCATCCACAAAGCTGCTTTATAGACTCACCACAAACAGGATTTGGATATAAAGTTTCAAAGGCGCTGTGCCCCTTAAACAAACGCATATGCAATATATCACTACAAAGTGATTTACAGAGAACTTGCTTCTTTTGAATTAGAATATCAGTGGAAAGCATCCCTGCTTCCTTATTAATAGGTAATCCTAAAGCATTAACTGCAAACATCAGGGCATAAGCCATCTGTTATAAGAAAAACATTTTATTTTATTTGGCTGTCATAGCCTTTTATAATCAAAGTTTTTATCTCTAGTTTCTAGATAATAGTTCTGAAATGGAAAGCCCATAATGAGATACCTCTCTGTGGTATATTCTTTTTTTTCTTTTTAAATTATTTATTTATTTATTTATTTATTTGAGAGAGAAAGAGGCAGATAGAGAGAGGGAGAATAGGTTTGCCAGGACCTCCAGCCACTGCAAACGAACTCAGGAGACATGTGCCAATTTGTGCATCTGGCTTTATGTGGGTACTAGGGAACCAAACTTGAGTCCTGCTTTGCAGGCAAATGCCTTAACCACTAAGCGGTCTCTCAGACTCCCCATGGTATCATCTTGTCTACTTTCTCTGTTTCTGTTATCAGTCCCTCATGGGTATCATCAGTTTGGTGACTTTACCTTTGTATCCAGGATAAACATTTTTGTTCAGTTATGTTTTGTTTTGTTTTGTTTCATCTTTGAGACAGAGTCTCACTGTACCCCTGGCTAACTTTAAACTCACAGCAATTCTCCTACCTACATCTCCCAAGTGCTGGGATTGCAGGCATGCGCTGCCATTTCCCGCTTACCAAAGCTAAAGTTACTTGTAATTTTAATATATGTTACTAACTCATTAAACATTATTTTATTAAATGTAATTCCCTTGCCCCAAAGACAAGCTTTAACTTATACAAGAGTCTCTTAACACCCTATACCTAAACTCATCTCGTTCTGGATAATGTCCTGTTTTTATCCCTAAGCAGCAGTATAGCTTTGCACAAATTCTTACCCTCATTGGGTATTGTTTTTCTATGGTAGTGTAAGGGATTAGACTAAATCCAAGTTTGTTTATTTGTTTGTTTAATATTTGATTTGTGAGGAGAGACAGAGAGGGAATGGGCACTCTAGGCCCTCTTGCTACCACAAATGAACTCCAGATGCATGCACTACTTTGTGCATCTGTCTTTACGTAGGTGTTAAGGAACTGAACCCAAGCTGTATGCCTTCCAAGCAAGCACCTCCAATGGCTGAGCCATCTTCCCAGACCCAAATTTAAGTTTTCAATGGGAGTGGGGGTTGTTTGGTTCTAATGAGACAATGTCACTATGTCGTCCTCCTGCCTCAGCCTCTCAAGGAGCTGAGGGATGATGCCCAGGGAAGAAAATGAGCAGAATTCAGTGAGGTGGTATTCCATTTCACTTACCACAGGAAGTAACTAGCTCTGAAAAGACAGGCACGTTGCATAAGCTTATCATGTCTGGAATTCTGGTTCGGACCTGTCTAACTACAAAACATAGACACTTCACTACATATGGTGTCTTAGAAAGAAATGTTCTAACCAGAACACGGTTGAGGAATCCAAAGTGGGTTTAAGGTTCAAGGTAGAGACACAGGTAAAAATTGTAGAATGTCATCAAAGGTATATTTGCCTTTCTTTTCTTTCCCCTATCCCCTGAGCTCACCTCTCTTTCCTACTATTTCTACACATTTCTGTCCTTGCTGTAAATTTATTGGTATTAGGTAGAATTGTGCCTTCTGATCCTAATTTCAAATATGAGTGAACTAGGACTGCTATGACAATGCTGGTATAGCATGCACAAAGCTGATCAGCTCCCAACACCACAAAGAAAAAAAACTAAACCTTGTATATTTTTGTTTCTAAATCCCATTGTGCTTTTAGTATTTCTCTACTGGTTCTTTTTCTTTTCCCTTCTGCTTCAGATCAACAAAGTTTCCTAGGAGAATTAATCTAAAAGCAGCATTTCTGCAATTGACCTATATAACCATTATGTTTAATTTTGGCAACTGTTTTTCCCCATATTTACATTTTCACCTTCCATCTTCTTCCATAACCTACAAATCAATCTTAGAAACATAAACATGTAGTCCCCCCAAAAAAGAAAATTATACGTGCAAATAAGAGGCTTTCTTGTTGTGTGTGTGTGTGTGCGCGCGCGCGCGCATATGGAGGCTAGAGGACAGTTAGCCTCAGGAACGGTATCCACCTTTGTTGTTGTTGTTTAGACAGGGGCTCTTGTTGGCCTACAGCTCGCCAGTTAGACTGCAGAGGCTGGCAATGAGCCCCAGGGAGTCTCCTGGCTCTGCCTCCCCAGAGCAGAGATTGTGGGCATGTATTGCTACACCCATCATTTTTCGTGGTACAAGGAATCAAACTCAGGTCTTTATGCTTGTAAGACAAACATTTTACCATCTGAGCTGTCTCTCCATCCTAAGAGACATTCTGTTCATCCAAATATTATGTTTGTATAATATGGAAATAGTGTTAAATCAGGAAAAAATGTGTACAATAAGTGAGGTAACATTAAAACTCTTTTTTTTTTTATATAAAAACATAACCTCCACATGGTTAGAATCATTGTGTGGGTTGCTTTTTTCTCACAGCCTGGTACCCAAAACTCAGTCTGGCACTTAATAACTCACTGAATATTCACTGAATACATTGAGTAAATGAATAAACAGGAAGCACTTAAATAAATTATGGTGGACATTATAGACTTCAGCATAAATATAGTGATGCTGGTAAAAATGCATTCCATGTAAAAAACAAAAATAGTTGTGTCCTATTCTGAATGAAAGACTCTATATAGTTAACTTTATTTTTTGTTTTGTTTTGTTTTTCGAGGTAGGGCCTCACTCTAGCCCAGGCTGACCTGGAATTCACTCTGTAGTCTCAGAGTGGCCTTGAACTCACAGTGATCCTCCTACCTCTGCCTCCCAAGTGCTGGGATTAAAGGCATGTGCCATCATGCCCGGCTTTATAGTTAACTTTAAAAAAAAAAAAAAAAGAGGGGCTGGAGCAAATGATTCAGTGGTTAAAGTTGCTTGTTTGCAAAGTCTGCCAACCCAGGCTTCAATTCCACAGTACCTACATAAAGCCAGATGTAAAAAGTAGTGCGTGTATCTGAAGCTCATTTGCAGTGGCAAAAAGCCCTGGTGTACCCATATTCATTCCTGTTCTCTCTCTTTCCCTCCCTCTCTCCTCCTCTTTCTTCTTGCAAATAAATAAAAATATTTTCTAATCAAAGATATTTTATTTCAGATGATTACAAAATGAGTGAACAATTTGTTAGAGATGTGTCAAAGAGATGGCTCAGTGAGTAAAATGCTTGTTGCACAAGCATAAGAACCTGAGTTTGGATCCCTAATACCCAAATGAAATGCCAGACGTGGCAGCATGTGCCATCACTGGGAAGGCAGAGACAGGAGGATCCTTGGTTTGCTGACTAGCTTGTCTCTCCTGGTCAGTGCACTCTAGGTTCAGTGAGAGACCCTAGCTCAAAAAGATTCCCAGTGTCACCTTTGGTCTCCATAGGCACGAACCTACACACATGCACAAATGTTTAATTAAAAAAGTATTACACACTTTTGTTTTCTTCCAGGGACTTGCTTTTTTGTCTTCTGTGGGCTGATAGAATAGAGTTGCTTCTAGAGTAGTCCATCACCCTGGAGGTACACACAGCACTACATGTTGTGGTTAGGCATTTGTCTGAAGCATTACAGACACAGTTCTGGACATTTTTTGTGTTTCTTCTGAGACTGGATCTCACTATACAGCCCAGGCTGACCTCTGACTCAGTCCTTCTGCCTAGTACTAGGCTTACAGGCATGTGCATCCATGCCTGGCTTGGAGAATTCTTTAAATGTTTTTATATGTCGATATTTGTTTGACTTGAAAGAATTTCTCAAAGGCTGGGTGTAATGATAGACATCTGTAATCCTAGCCCTCAGGAGGCAGAGGCGGAAGGATTTGCCAAGTTCAAGACCAAAGGCCACCCCTGGTCTACATAGCAAGTTCTAGCCAGCCTAGATGCCTAGACAGCACAGTGAGACTCTTGTTGAAGGGGGGAGGGAGGAGTATTTTTCAGGTGTCTTAAGTGCTTGCAAAATTCAGAATCCTGAATTTAATAGTTTGTTGACTTTAAACCTTTACCCTTGTTTTGTGCATTGCAGAGAGAGACCTAGCACCTTTGAAGTATTCTTCCTATGTCTGACTTTCCCTCATTCTGATTGGTTTAGTTAACAGTTAAGCCTATGGTTCTTGGAGATAACACCCAATTGCTTCCCTGTTTACTTTTACAGAGTCCTAGAGCAGATTCTAAGAGCCAGAGGGTGAAACAAAGGGAGAATTATCTGGTTCTCTTGTTTGCTGTTTGTATTGTTTCACTGTCCATGTTAAATGCTGAGTTTGGAAGTTGGCTGGTATCATTTTAGTGGAGCTCATGTATGTTGTGCCCTCAAAGATGGGAGGACACATCAAATACTGAAAACCCCAGTGCAGCACAAGCACCTGGGAAACTTGCTTCAAAGTGCCTGGTGAACACCTGCAGTGTCTGAGGGTGACATCACATTTCAGTAACTGAATCTTCTCGTCTTTTTGATTGTTGTACTGATTTTCCTTCCAGCAGACCCCACGTTGTGTTTCTCATCCCACGGAAGTTTTCAGTTGCAATATGTGACAAATCAAGTGCAAAAGGAGAGGAGTCCCCTTTCACAGGCTCCTAGATTGTAGTCCCAGCCCTAGAAAATAAGATGTCTCATGCTCCCTGCTGCTATAGGTTGAGATACATTGAAAGATGCATCTTTCCCCAGGAAAATCATGTCCACTTTTTACAAAAGACCTTCTATGTAATTTGAAGGAATTTAAGATCCTGTATATCCTGGGCTAACATAAGGAAGTCAAGTTGATGAATATTGACTTCACTTTTGATAAATGTGGTAAGAGTAGGGAAGAAGTACCAACTCATTTTGATAGAAAGAGAAGAAAGAAATTTACAGGGAACGAGAGAGGAACCACTAAAAGGAATTTCAAGCTGGGGATGTAGGTCAATTGTTAGTGTGCTTGACTAGCATGGGTCCCTGGGTCCAATCCTCAGCACTGCATAAAACTAGACATGATGACACACCTGTAACCCCTGCACTTATGGAAGGTGGCTCCATAGCACATTAGAGGCCAGCTTGGGCTACAGGAGACCTGGCAAGGTGTGGTATACATGATGGAGCAGGATCTCAAAGGAAGCACAAAGACGTGGGATCATGGACATAGGCAAGTAGAATAATGTGGTAATTTGAATGTATGTCCCCCATAGACTCAGGTGTTTTATTAAAACTTATAACTTGGATTTCAGCTGCCTGGCTGGAGGAGGTGCCACTGGGAATAGATCTGAATTCCAGCCCAAAGGCACAGAGAACAGTGTAAGCTCTGGCAGGGGTCCCTGCTGTTTGCTGCACTTCTTGTTTTTGTTGTTTGTTTTGTTTTTTGGTGTTTGCTGGCTATTAGGTTGTTCCTCTCTTATTGAATAAATGAATGGGAGCCAGCTTCTTCTGCCATAGATGAAACTTCCCCTGGATCTGTAAGCTTAAAATAAATCTCTTCCTCCCATAAAACTATTTGGTTGGATGTTCATCATGGAACTGTCTACAACATCGTGGGACTGCCTATGATGTCATGGGACCGTGCACAACTTCATGGGGCTTCCCAGGACTTCATGGGGCCACCTACGATGTCATGGGACCACCTACGATGTCATGGGACCACCCACGATGTCATGGGGCTGCCTACAAAGTCATGGGGCCCCTCAAGACTTAATCGGGCCACCCACGACGTCATGGGGCCGCCTTCAGGACTGGACTGTCTACAGAGTAGCTTGAGAAGCACATGAGAAATGAAGAAAGTAAGTGAAGAACAAGGAGACTGCTAGATAAGCTGTGACTAGAAGGGATGGATATTCAGTGAAGTAGGCTCTGAGTCTGTTGTTAAGATAATAAAGGTGATGACCATAGAGTGAAGATGCTGGTGGTCATTGAACTGATCCAGAAAAGGAGCTGTCCATGAGTGAAAGATTGACAAGTAACATGAAGTATCCAGATGAGGGCAGAGACCATGCACTTGAACTGATCAGTCAGGGTTCATCTTCACCCCAGTAGTTTTCTGCCATCCTAGTGTAGGTGTGGAAAAAGTAGGTTAAAGTATTAATCTTGGATTATTTTTTTTTATAATTTTACTTATTTTCAAGCAGAGAGACAGAAAATGGGCACACCAAAGCCTCCAGCCTCTGCAAACGAACTACAGATGCATGCACCACCCTGTACGTCTGGCTTTACATGGGTACTGGGGAATTGAGCTTGGGTCATCAGGCTCTTCAGGCAAATGCCTTCACTGCGGAGCCATCTCTTCAGCCGTGGATCATAGTTTTTTTTTTTTTTTTTTTTTTTTTGTAAGCAGAGAGAAACTGAGAGAATGGGCACACCAGGGCCTCTAACTGCAAATGAACTGCAGATGCATGCTCCACTTTGTGCATGTGACTGTATGTGGGTCCTGGGAAATGGAACCTGGGTCATTAGGCTTTGCAGGCAAGCGCCTTAACCACAGCCATCTCTTCAGCCCTAGATTATGGTTTTATTGGATAGGATAACTAAAACATGGAAGCAAAGATTTAGAACAGTACTGACAAAAGATTAATTCGAGAAATTAAAACATATAATTGCTACCTCAATTTCTTGTGTCCCTCATCCCAACCTTGTATATAATGATTGCATTGATACCTCTGCTAGCTTCTACATCACATCTTTTGTTTTTGCTGGCATCTCTATCTGGATATCCCTTGTGGCATTTCAAATGCAAATTTGAGATCAAGCTCCTTTTCCCTTTCAGGAGTCTCCTGCTTCTTTTGTTATTTGTATCTTTCTCTTCCTCCTTACCCAGAATTGAAAACTGACTTGTTAGCTGGACTTAGTTATTTTTGTAATATTTTATTTATTTATTATTATTATTTTTGTTGTTGTTGTTGTTGTTGTTTTGTTTTTCGAGGTAGCATCTCACTCTAGTCCAGGCTGACCTGGAATTCACTGTGTAGTCTCAGGCTGGCCTTAAACTCATGGCAATCCTCCTACCTCTGCCTCCCGAGTGCTGGGATTAAAGGTGTGCGCCACCACGCCCGGCTTAAAATATTTTATTTATTTATTTATTTCAGAGAGAGAGAGAGACAGAGAGAATGGGAGCATCTTCTAGCCACTGCAAATGAACTCAAGATGCATGTGCCCTCTTGTACATCTGACTTTATATGGGCACTGGAGAATCGAACTTGTGTCCTTCTGCATTGCAGGCAAACACCTTAACCGGTAAGCCATCTCTTCAGCCCTGGATTTAGTTATTTACCCAGGATTGCCAAGAGTTCAAGGCCAGTCTGGGCTACAGTGAGCCCTAATAATAACGGGGCTGGGGAGATTAAAGGGACTTCAACTGCTTACAAGATCTGGTGGCCCAAGTTCTATTCCTTAGTACCCACATAAAGCCAGACACACAAAGTGGTGCATGCATCTGGCATTTGTTTTCAGGTGTAGGAGGCTCTGACCTATCCATTCTCTTTCTCTCTCTCAAATAAATAATTTAAAAATAACAATGCTGCCAGGAGTGGTAGTTCACCCCTGTAATCCCAGCACTTGGGAGGCTAAAGTAGGAAGTTGTCATAAATTTGAGGCCAGGCTTAGCTTCACAGTGAGTTCCATGTCAGTCGGCCTCAGCTGACTCAGAAAAAAAGAAAAGAAAAAAATGATTGAGGAAAGGAGGAAAGAAAAAGGAAAAACCTGTGTGTGTGCACACCCGTGTGTTCACGCACCCGTGCCCTCGCACGTGCTCATGCAGGTGCTTCCTGCCCTTTCTTTCCACGCCTACTCACTGCCTTTATGATTCCCCATTCCCACTGTCACTCAAACTCTGTGCCTCTTCCCTCATCTGATCCATCCTTCTTCCCACTCTCAGTTTTCTCACTAACCTTAACTGATTAGGGGACAGGGTACAAAATTTAGCACCTTCCCAACTCTAGCCACAGTAATTTTACATAGAATTCACAGCCCTCCTGAAAAGGCCCCAGTGCACAGATCTAGTTGATTTCTCTTTTATCTCCTTACTTTGTGTTCCCCTGTTTTCCCTTCAAGCATCTTTAACACCACCCTGGCCTAGGCTGGAAATGCCTTTCCTTGTTTTGTTGTTTTTTGGTGGTGGTAGTGGTGTTTTTGTTTGGGTTTGGGTTTTTTTGTTTTGTTTTGTTTTGTTTTGTTTGGGGGGTATTTGTTCATTTTTTCAAGGTAGGGTCTCTTTATAGCCTGGGCTGACCCGGAATTTACTGTAGTCTCTGGGTGACCTTGAACTCTCTGTGATCCTTCTATCTCTGCCTCCCAAGTGCCACCATGGCTGGCCTGCCTTTTCTTCAAGTCCCACTTCAGTGACGCCAACTTCTTAGAAGTCTTTCTTCCACCTGTCCTAGGTAGAAAGAATGTTTCCTTCTTAAGCTTCCATAAATAAGACATCTCTTACATATCCTTACCTTCTGCTTTGTTAGTTGCTTATGTGAAAATATTTCTTTGTTATTCATGTTCTTCTAGCAGTGTAGTTAACTATAACATATGATTACACAGTTTTTAATTTCAAAAAATATGGAAAGTGTGCCTATGGTTCTAGCTACTGAGGAGGCTGAGCCAGGAGTGTCACTTGAGCCGTAGAGTTCAAGGTTGGTCTGGCCAACATAAGACCCAGTCCCCAAAAATTTTAGCAGAACTAAAAGTGATTCTCAACACTGGCTACTCATGAGAATCACATATGAAACCTTAAAATATATATGACTGGAAAGATTGCTCAGTAGTTAAGGCTCTTGCCTCCAGAACCAGGTTCAGTTCCCCAGTACCCACCTACACCAGATGCACAAAGTGGCGAATGCATCTGGAGTTTGTTTCCAGCAGCTGGAGCCCTCATGCGCCCGTGTGTGCTCTCTTATACACTCTCTAGCTCTCTCGTTTTCTCTCCTTACAAAGAAATAATAAAATATTTTTTTAATATATAAAAAATCATCTCAAAGAATTTGATATACTAACCTCTGGTGGGAGTTGGACAGAGTATTTTTAAGTTCCCTAAGTGATTCCAATTTGTACAAAAAGGCCGGGCGTGGTGGTGCACGCCTTTAATCCCAGCACTCGGGAGGCAGAGGTAGGAGGATTGCCGTGAGTTCAAGGCCAGCCTGAGACTACATAGTGAATTCCAGGTCAGCCTGGACTAGAGCGAGACCCTACCTCGAAAAACCAAAAAAAAAAAAAAAAAAATTGTACAAAAAGGACTAAGAGCCCTAGGGAGACAGCTCGGCGGTGCTGGCCATGCAAACGTGAGTACCTGAGTTTAGATTCCCTAGCATATGGAATCTCAGTGTGGCTGTGTTGAGAAGGGCATTGGAGACAGAATTATCTGGAAGTTTCAGCTGGCCAGCTTGCCCTTTGAACGAGGGCCCCTGCTTCAAACAAGATAGAAGGCGATGACTGACACTTAGCGCTGTCCTCTGATGTCCGCATGTGCATGCACGCACACACACATACATGCACCTAAAACAACTAAGAACCAGTGTCTCCATTCCAGTGCTTATTGGTGTGCCAAGTAGAATGGTAAATCAGTTAGCCTAACTATGGATTTGCTTAGGTAGTGGTGCAGTTTTCCCCTAAAAGCTGTATTAATTAGCAGAGTTGGAAGGGGCCTTTTGGCTATTACAAAAGAGAATGAATTTGAAGCTGCAGACTTGTCAGTTTCCTTGAGCATCTTTTATTTTTAGTGACAGATTTCAAATTTTTCTTGAAGAGAGTACACAAGTGAGCCTTGGAGAGATCATAAGAACTACTCAGTTAAGTGAATCACACGTGAGCTCCTGTGCTCTAGTGCTTACAAGTGTAGGCTTTGGGAGTACTTCTGGGGTTATTTGCTCATTTACTGATATCCCCTAAAGAAAGTCACTTGAGCCTCCTTTTAGTTAACACCTGCTACAACTTCACAGAAAGGTTGAAGACCAAGTTTTAGTATCATAAAAAATATTTTTAGCCGGGCGTGGTGGCGTACACCTTTAATCCCAGCACTTGGGAGGCAGAGGTAGGAGGATTGCCATGAGTTCAAGGCCACCCTGAGACTACATAGTGAATTCCAGGTCAGCCTGGACTAGAGCAAGACCCTACCTCAAAAAACAAATAAATAAAAATAAAAAATATTTTTATAAAGTCGAGCAAAAAAATAATGGTGGAGGGGGCTAAAGAGATGGCTCAACAGTTAAGACACTTGCCTTCAAAGCCTAAGAACCTGGGTTCAATTCCCCAGTGCCAGATGCATAAAGTGGTGCATGTACTTGGAGTTTATTTGCTGGAGTCCCTGGGCACCCATTCTCTCTGTCTGTCCCCTCTCTCTCCCTACCTCCCCCCCCCTCCTTCTTTCTCAAATAAATAAAAGTATTTTTTTAATGGTGGCACACACCTTTAATCCCAACACTCAGGAGACAGAGGTAGGAGGATTGCAGTGAGTTCAATGCCAGTCTGGGCTAGAGTGAGACCCTACCTCAAAAAATGCGGCTGAAGAGATGGCTCAGTGGTTAAGCTGCTTGTCTGAAGAGTCTTTAACAACTGAGTTTGATTCCCCAGTACCCACATAGAGCCAGATGCCCAAAGTGGCACATACATCTCGAGTCCTGTTTGCAGTGGCTGGAGGCACCGTGTGTGCCCATTCTTTCTCTCTCTCTCTCTCTCTCTCTCTCTCTCTCTCTCTCTCTCTCTCTCTCTCTCTCTCTCTCTCTCCCTCCCTCCCTCCCTCCCTCTCTCTCTCTCTCTCTCCCTCCCAATAAATAAAATTTAAGAAGGAAGGAAGGAAAAATATTTTTGCAAACTAGAAACTCACTGTGACAATGGCTAGGTGTGGTGCCCCTTTAATCCCAACACTGGAGGCTAAAGTAGAATTGCTGTGAGTTCAAGATCAGCCTAGGGCTACAGAGTGAGTTTCAGTTCAGCCTGGGATAGAACGAGGCCCTGCCTCAAAAAAGAGAGAGGAGGAGGAAGGAAAATCACTGTGATTTAATCAGTTTTGACTAAGTGATTAAGATTCTGCCCTAAATGCTCCCAGTACCAAATGCACAAAGTGGCACATGGGTCTGGAGTTTGTTTGCAGTGGCAGGAGGCCCTGGCATACCCATGTTCGTTCTCTCTCTCTCTCTCTCTCTCTCTCTCTCTCTCTCTCTCTCTCTCTCTCTCTCTCTTTCTCTCTCTCATATTTTTAAAAACTTGAGCTGGGCATAGTGGTGCACACCTTTATTCCCAGCACTCAGGAGGCAGAGATAGGAGGATCACTGTGAATTTAAGGCTACCCTGAGACTACATAGTGAATTCCAGGTCAGCCTAGGCTACAGGGAAACCCTACCTCAAAAGACTAAAAAAATTAAAACTAAAGAAACTCACTCACCATCATCCATTTCCAGGTGTCTGAATGTTAAACTTAGCTCTGACCTCTTGGCATTTGTTTCCTTGTCAAGTAAATGTATCATTAATACAGGAAGTGGGGTTTCTCTACCAAATCTGCAACACACCAATATAGTACAGGAATTAGGGTGTCTCCAGATTCTTGTTTTATGAACTCAAAAATTGAAATCCTCAGACCAGAGGGTAAAGTTTGGAGGTTTTATTGGTTTATAGATTGAATTTAAGAGAAGGAAAACAGAGCTGGAGAGATGGCTCAGAGGTTAAGGCATTTGCCTACAAAAAAACCTAATGACCTCAGTTGGATTCCCCAGTACCCACATAAAGCCAGATGCACAAAAGGGGCGTATGCACTTCCTGGTGTGCTCTTCCTCCCTCTCTCTCTCCCTTGCCCCCCTCTCTGGTTGCAAATAAATAGATAAAAATATTAAAAGAGAGCAAGAGAGAAGGAAAACAGTTTGTGCCCAAACTGGGTTCCCAGAAATGAGGAAGTTCGGAATTTAAGGAAGAAATACAAAGCTCTTGCCTAAGGAGGCAAGAAGGTTTGAGAACCCCAGAACTTAACAGAAGGGGGAGATAATACAGAGACCCCCTGCCCATGAAAAGACAGGAGTCGGGCAAAGCCCACCCAGAGATCAGACTGGAGTCTTTTCTAGGCTTTGGATCGAGGCTGAATGGATCAGCCCTGGCACCTGGGCTCTGTTTGAAGGGGTGCTGAGTGAGCTATCCAGCCTCAGTGCCAGGTTCAGGTAGTCCTTCCAAGAATCTTAATTCTAGGAAAAGGAAACTCCTTTCTAGGGAGGGACTCAGGTTGAGTTTAAGGAGAAACAGAGATCTAAGGAACTCTCTTAGGCAGCAAGGAATGAAGAAATGCTGTATCCTTCTCTGATCAAAGTGGAGACTGCAAGGTAGGTTCAAGGACATTTCTTGCTTTTATTTTCAGGGCTCTGTCACCCTAAGTTCCCTCACCATGAAGCAGTTACTACAGCACATAGCCCGATTTGTATTACTCTGTAGAAAAAGAACCTTTAACAGAGTGACATTTTCAACATTTGACCCAGGTTGCTGTTTTATTTAGGGAAGAAGCCAGAATAGACAGAATAGACAAATGTTGTCAGAGGCTCACTGATGGATTGAATTTTCTGACTTCTCTCCAACATGAAACTGGTGGGGGGCAGGGGGAGAAAGAAAAAGAAAAAAGTGAAGTAGAAAAAGAATTAATGTTAAATATGTAATTTGAATAGCAGCGGAACCCTAATATGCAGACAAAATTCCTTTTGAAAATGCATACCAGATTTTTTCCCCCTCAGTATCTGAGACGGATGTTTTGCAAAATGTCTGGGGTTTGTGTGAACATGAACCCTCAACTTTCTGAAAATAGATGACATTTTGACCTTTGTGTTACTGGTCACAGCTTGCCTTTCTTTCATTTTTGAGTGTGAGTATATGGTCACGAAGACAGAGGTGTTCCGGTGTGATCCTCTATCTTTCAGTTCTTCGTGTAGAGAAGGGTAAATGCGAACTCATTTTGGCAAAATATGTGTACTGTTACTTCCCACAGGAAGAGAGGAATAGCAGGGCTTGACAGGTGAGCAAGTTACCTTTGTAGTAAAGGCTTCCGTTTTTAGTATTGTTCTTAACCAGTATGACCCTGAACAAAAATCCTTACCCTCGCCAAAGCCTTAAGAAACTCACTCACTAGAGGAAAGTAGATGAATAGGTTGAGACTAGATCACATCTGAGAAAATCAGGAACTGTAGTCTGATAAAATAACCCCATACAATTAAACTGTATTCCTTCAGATTGTTTATTTGCCATTATTAATAAACATTCCTGAGCTGAGCATGATGGCGCATGCCTGTGATCCCAGGGAGAATCACAAGTTTGGGGCCTGCCTGGCCTTCATAGTGAGACCTATCTCAGTTAAAAAATTAATAAATAAATAAGCATATAAAAAATCAAAATATCTGTACTAGTAGGCATTTGCTTTGGTTTGATTATTTTAATGTTTATTTGACAGAGAAAGAGAGACAGACAGACAAACAGAATGGGTGCACCAGGGCCTCTTGCCACTGCAAACAAACTCGAGACACATGCACCGCTTAGTGTGACTGGCATTATGTGGGTACTGAGGAATTGAACCCCTGGCCATCAGGCTTTGTAAGCAAGTACCTTTAGCCTCTCCAGCCTCTTCTGTTTGACTCTAATAGCCCACTCTCAGGTGTTCTGTTGTGTTGTGGTGATTTGATATTTTGAGACAGGGTATCAGCTTATGTAGCCCAGGCTAGCCTTGTGCAATCCCAAACACTGGAAGTATAGTCACGAGCCACCACTCTGGGCTATGTATTTTATTTTAATAGCTATAGTGAGAAACACGTCATGTATGCAAACATTGGAGAGATATCTGTTTGACAGAAAAGTCCTTTTCCTTCTCCTTCCCAGTTCTGACCTCCCAGGGCTGCACTCCAGCAGTCTCTGTGCCTTCATTGCCTTTCTGCGTGGTAATCAGCAGAACAGGTTTCCTGGGGCAGTAGAACCCTATGAACCCTGGAATGTCTCACATCTAATAGGTAAAAAAAAAAAAAAAAGAAAAGAAAAAAAGTGTGGCTTTTCATTTCCTGTCCCTTCCTCCAACACTAAACCATAGAGAGGTGTGCTTTCTGGTGACATTTATTCACACAGACATTCTCACCACTCTTTCTTGCAGTAAGATCATGTTGGGGGGGGCAGGGGTGTCATTTAGTGTCACTTTAAAACAACCTACCAGTGTGACCTTCTGGATTTAGGAAGTCAGTAAAACTCAGAAAACTCCCTATGGGAGAAAGTTACTGCTTCAGGCGAGCTTTGAAGGTCAGGTTCAGAGAGATACCTGGGCTGTATCAATCACAGCAGGTGACTGATGTATCTTTGTATGTATCTCCCAGGATCACTCAGGAAATACTCATTCACACTGTGCTGAGACTTCCAGTGTGAAGGCCTTAGGGTTTCATATCTGTGCAGTGCACAGGACAAACAATAGGGACCAGAATGGGAAAGGGGTTTAAAACCACAAGTTTGTTACTGACTTTTTATTTCTCTACAAATGGGTAACATAGATGTCAATCAGTGGCCTAATTCTAGTTGTCCAACAAACCAAAACTTTTAACTCTATTAACTCTGGTGCTAGGATACAAACTAGTGGTTTATGGATAACTTCCAAGGCTTATTCAGCAGTTTGTACAGCTCTAAATCCCTGGGTATAATGTTTCATAAAAAAGGCCAACACTTAATTAAAATTCTGTTTGTCATGCCCAAAGTTTGAAACTCTTTATACTACTGTACATAGTAATTCCTGTTAACCAGATGTTGTTTGATAGGTCAGCAGCGAGTGGAGGGTGCTTGTCCCAGCCTGCCTTGCATTCCCTCTTTTTGATGTGTAGCATATGTGCAGCAGTCAGCTAAATAAAGGTCTTATCAATAAGATGCTGCCTGACACGTGGCTTTTGTTGTTGTCGCACCACTTACCATATGGTAAAGAACTGGTTATAGACGCTCTGTCTTTTCAGAATTGAGATTTGAATCGCTGGAGTTTCCACATGACAGTTCTTCTCTTGTTTGTGATTGACACATTGCAAGCTTACATGGCTTTCTCAGATTATATTCTTTAGTATATAGATCATGTTAAACTATCCTCTCAATACCACCTTTAGAGATTTTTATTCATACTTAAAAATAAATGTAGGAGCCGGGCGTGGTGGCTCATGCGTTTAATCCCAGCACTCGGGAGGCAGAGGGAGGAGGATTGCCGTGAGTTCAAGGCCAGCCTGACACTACATAGTGAATTCCAGGTCAGCCTGGGCTAGAGTGAGACCCTACCTCGAAAAACCAAAAAAAATAAATAAATAAATGTAGGAATTAAAAGCTTTGTTTTTGCCTGGCACACCTTTAATCCCAGCACTTGGGAGGCAGAGGTAGGAGGATTGCTGTGAATTCGAGGCCAGCCTGGGACTACAGAGTGAGTTCCATGCAGTCTGGGCTGGAGTAAGGTACTACCTGGGAGTGGGGGTTAGACTTTTTGTTTTGTCTGCCATCTTCAAATGAATGACCTACAATCACTTTAAGCATTGCTTCTAGAACGTAAGTCAAAATTGAAAAGTTATATTCATTCTTGAATTTCTCCTTTCTAAAGAGCTCCTCTATTTATATAGGGCTAATTTCTTTAACAATGTAGAAGTTACCTGTCTGCTTCACAAAGCTGATCATGTTTTGCTACAATTTGCAGGTGAAAAAAAAGTTAGAAAATAAAAAAACTTTCATTTTTATTCACTGTCAATCACATTCTCCACTGATAAAATATTTATTGCAGATAACACAGCTACTCATATCAACTCTGGTGTGTTAACTCTTTTTCAGTTAAAAACTTATTTAGGGCTGAAGAGATTGCTTAGTGTTTAAGGTGCTTGCCTGCAAAGCCTAAAGATCCAAGTTCAATTCCCCAGGACCCACAATGTGATGTGTCTGGACATCATTTGCAGTGGCTAGAGGCTCTGGCATGCCCACATTCATATTCTCTCTCTCTCTCTCTCTCTCTCTCTCTCTCTCTCTTTCTCTCCTTCCCTCTCTCTCATAAATAAATTTTTAAAGAAAAAATACTTATTTAATTAAAGTTATTTGAGCCTATAATTTTCTTTGGTATCCACGACTAGAAATGTCAGGATTAAAACAGAGACTTTAGTCCCTTTCACTGTATAACAGGGTAAGGGTGTTTTTTTTTTATTGTTGTTGTTAGTACTTGTTGTTTGTTTGTTTGTTTGTTTGTTTTCGAGGTAGAGTCTCACTCTAGCCCAGGCTGACCTGGAATTCACTATGTAGTCTCATGCTGGCCTTGAATTTATGGTGATCTTCCTACCTCTGTCTCCTAATATGCTGGGGTTAAAGGCTTACACCACCACACACAGCTAGGGGTTTATTCTTAATAAAAAGATTCAGCAAGTAAAACTAGGGCTAGAGAGATGCTCATCTCTAATGACCCGGGTTGGATTCTTCAGTACCCATGTAAAGACTTAAAGCTAAATGCACAAAGTGGCACATGTGTCTGGAGCTCATATGCAGTGGCTAGAGGCTCTGGTGTACCTATGCTCACTTTCTTTCTCTGTTTGCCTGTATCTCTGCTTGCAAATAAATAAAATATATTTTTTAAAAAGCAAATCACCATGAGTTTGAGACCACCCTGAGACTACATAGTGAATTCCAGGTCAGCCTGGGCTAGAGTGAGACCCAAACTCAAAAAAAAAAAAAAAAAATCAGCCAGGTGTGGTGGTACATACCTTTAATCCCAGACCCTAACTTGAAAAACAGAACAAAATATCAAGTCATAATTAACAATATACAGATACATGGTGAAGAAAAAGAGAGGAACTCCATCTCCTGAAGAGTCAGTTGAGGGTATTTGATAAGATCCTGCAGTTGTACTGCAAAGATGACCTAGAAACTAAAGATTTCATTTCACAGCATATTCCTTGGAGTGAGTGGTTCTTTAATATTTTTGAAGCAACATAGGGTCAGTGGTTCAGTGTTTGACTAATGCACACAAGACCCTAAGTTCATTCCTTGGCTCTGCAAACATAACACCAGTAATCATACAGCTGCTGAGGTTGGCATGTACAAAGTTCTGGGATCAATCCCTAGCACCCCCCCCCAAAAAAAAAGAGACTTATTTTCTGGTACCCAGATGTTTTTTGATGGGAAAAGTCAGAAATTTAGGATAATCAACACCATGAGATGGGATGTAATGCAAAAAGAAACAGGTTAATCAGTATGAAATTTAGTTTATCATTAATGAAGTTGTGAGAAGGCAAACGCACCAGGTTAGGTTATAAAGAATCAGGTGGAACAGGAGCTGTGCCAAGGGTGCTACAAAAGCCAAAGGAGAATTCTAGGAAGAGAAGTGATATCACCCAGCAGAGTCAACTATGAAGAGATCAGAAAGGCTAAACAGGACAGTCCCCTAATGCCTGCAGCTGGCAAGCGACATAGGGGCTGTATGTATGCTCAGTGCTCTGCAGGCTGCCTCTTCCACCATCACTGCCAGCCAGAGAAGACTGGAGAGGCCCCTTTCTCAAGCTCCGTGCAATATCCCTTTCCAGAACCATGTGACACCTGTCAGTAGGACAGCAGGTGCCCGGAAAATGATCCCAGCACCTTTGACAACAGCTATCACCAAACTTTACCATTAGCCCAAACCATAATAGTCTGCTAGAATGTTGTGACCTTGACTCTGATCCTTCTGTGTGAGCAGACATGGCCTCTTGCTAGAGGTGACATAAAAATTTGGAAAATGCCTAGTAAGTCACCAAGATGAAAGTGTGAGCAGGTAGTCAGTGCCTGCTACTTTAAATGTTAAAGTAGATGAGAAAAGAAATGCAGAATGCATAAATATTTTATTTATAATCCAGATGCCCTCTGAATTTGAAAACTATGGTGTTAACCATAATTCTCTATAAAAGTACACCACTGAGTCAGATTATCAGGCTTCAGTGTCTTTCTTTACACATTATTATTTATGATGTGTCAAAACTGTTCTCTGTGTCTTCATGAACCTGGGGTTTTTTTGTTTGTTTGTTTGTTTTGTTTTGTTTTGTTTTGTTTTGTTTTGTTTTGTTTTTGAGGTAAAGTCTCGCTCTAACCCAGGCTGACCTGAATGGAATTCACTATGTAATCTCAGGGTAGCTTTGAACTCAGGTGATCCTCCTAGCTCTGCCTCCCGAGTGCTGGGATTAAATGTGTGCGCCACCACACTTGGCATGAGCCTGGTTTTTAGAGGATCATTTTAAGATAGAATAAAATTTTTACATGACTCTTCAAAAGTAATCCACTGGGCTATTAAGAGGTGCACAGAAATGATCCAAGTGTATATTTATTTGTTCTTCACCATTGTTCTAAAAAGAAGTTTAATTGGGGAGATGGCTCAACAGTTAAAAACACTTGTTTGCAAAACCTGCTAGCGTAGGTCCAATTCCCCAGCACGCACATAAAGTCCGATACAAACAAGCATCTGGTGTTGCGCCCACACACATGCATGCGTGCATGCAAAAAAAAAAAAAAAAAGATTAGTAAAAAGACACTCAGTAAGCTAATAACACTTAATGTTGTATAGTTCTGTCATCATTTGCATTCGTGACTGACTAGAGTGGGGAAGAAGCTCTTCAAAGGAAACTATGAGGGAGTCAGTAGGTTAAAGGAGATGTCTTTGGCAGGCTTTTGTGATTATGCAGTCGCACTTGAGCTTGGGTGTAAGATGGTCAGGAAATGCTGGCTCCTCATGCCCCAGCTGCTGCCTGCTACTTGATGACTTGTTGCAGAAATCTCCAGACACGAACTTGTTTGCATTCCTCTCCCAACAGACCTTGTATGATTTCTTTCTGGTTTGGGTTTTTTTTTTTTTTTTTTTTTACTTTTTAGAGAGAGAAGGAGAGGGAGGGGGAGAGAGAAAGGGAGAGAATGGGTGCACCAGGGCCTCTGGCGTCACATAGGTACTAGGGAATCAAACTCAGTTCCTTCTGCTCTGTAGGCAGGATCTCACGCCCAGGCTAACCTTGAACTCAGTGATTTCTCCTACCTCAGCCTCCTGAGTGCTGGCATTAGAGGTGTGCACAGATACACCCAGCCCCTTGTGTGATTTCTTTTTTAAAAAAATATTTTATTCATTTTCAAGCAGAGAAATACAGAGAGAGAGGGAGAGAGCACCAGGGCCACCACCTTGTGGGTCTGACTTATGTGGGTACTGGGGAATTGAACCCCAGGGTCTTAGGCACTGGAGGCAAGTGCCTTAACCGCTGAGCCATCTCTCCAGCCCCCTTGTGTGATTTCTTGATCAACACTTCCTTCTGCTTGCCAACCACTTGCCATTTTTAATAGTAATTCTCCAAATTACTATTAAATTTATTATTAGTATATCATTCTCTTTTGCTTGTTCAAGGGCTTACTTGCACACCAGGCAAGTAAACATGAACTATATGGAATGCTCTCTAGCCCACACAGAATGAAAGCTAGCTTATTGGTTAACAGATTGGGCTTTGGGGGATAAATCACAGGTTTGCTACTTACCATCTTTGTGGTCTTGGGAAAGTTACTTCAATTTGGCGGGGGGGGGGGGGGATACCTTTATTATCCATAAAATGTGGCAGAAATACCCCTGTACAGTAAAAGAATTCCCATGCTTACAACTAGAACATAGTACACACTCACAGGTAATACGTGACAAGTGTTAGTTGACATTATTGTCACTGTCATAATTAAGAGCTGTCATTTGCAGTATCCAATTCAATTTTGTTGTTGTTTTGTTTTGTTTTTCAAGGTAGGGTCTTGCTCTATCTGAGGCTGACCTGGAATTCACCATGTAGTCTCAGAGTGGCCTTGAACTCACAGTGATCTTCCTACCTCTGCCTCCAGAGTGCTGGGATTAAAGGTGTTCGCCACCATGTCTGGTCAAATTTTATAATAATCACTTCAGGTACATAAGTGTTATCAGCTCATTTTCCCAGACTCTGAGGCTTTGAGGTTCAATTTACCTCACATCATACAAGTGTTCCAGACAGCTAAGATCAGAGGCGCGCGCGCGTGCGCGTGTGTGTGTGTGTGTGTGTGTGTGTGTGTGTGTGTGTGTGTGTGTGTGTGTGCATAGCTCCAGGCGATGCTGTCACACGGGGAAGTGAGCTGGAGTTGACTTGTATGTTTGTTTGGGGTTTTGCTGCTGTTGTTAAGATTTTCATACAAGACTCTTTTTTCATTTTTTATCATATATATTTATTAATAAGTATAAACTATGTACAAGTCTTGTGTTGTGCCCTCATTTTCCTCCTCCCTGCCCTGTTCCACTGCGGGTCCTCCTCTGTGGGAGTGCCAGAATGCTCCATGAGACGGAGGACTATGAGTTGTGCAAGCAGCAGACAGGTTTTTTGGGGGAAGGGGTTGGGGTTTGTCTGTTTTTTTGTGGTTTGTTTTGTTTGTTTTTGAGGCAGGGTCTTGCTAGGTAGCCCCAGGTGGCCTCAAACTCTGAATCCTTCTACTTCACTCTCCCAAGTGCTGATTTAGAGGCTTGCTACTTGTTTTCTTAGTTCATTCAGACACTTTGTATCTTTTTTTCTTTTTCTTTACAAGGTAAGGTCTCACTGTAGGTAGGCCCTGACCTAGAACTCTGTAATCCCAGGCTAGCCTCTAACTCACAGCAATCCTCCTACCTCTGCCTCCTGAGTGCTGGGATTAAAGGCGTGCACCACTAGTTCCAGCCTACTTTATATCTTTTGTTTTGTTTTTTGAGACAGGGTTTTGCTATGTAACCCAGGCTGGCCTTAAACTCATAGTAATCCTCCTGTCTCCACCTTTCAGGTACTGCATTACAGGTATACACCACCACACCCAACTCAGTCTCTGCCAATTTTAATGTTTTTTTTAATGTTTATTAGTGTATGTGTTTGTGTGTGTGCAGATACATATGTACGGAGGCCAGAAGACAACTCTAAGTGTCCTTCCTCAGGAGCACCAGCCATCATTGTTGTGGTGCTGGGTTTGTGGGTTGGTTGGTTTGTTTTGTGGGGTTTTTTGTTTTTTAAGACAGGATCTCTCATTTTGGCTTGAAGCTCACTTACTAGTAAGCCCTAGGATCCACCTGCCTCTACCTCCCTAGTACTGGGTTACAAGCATGGGCCACCTGCACCATCATTTTGTACAAGGGTTCTAGGGATTGAACTCAGGTCCTCGTGCTGGCAAGGACTTTACCCACTGGGCTATCTCCCCAGCCTTCAGTCTTTGTCTTTTAATTTTTTATTTTTATTTATTTATTTGCAAGCAGAGATAGAAGATAGTGAGACAGAAAGGGCACACCAGGCAAATGAATTCCAGATGCTTTGGCCACTTTGTGCATCTGGCTTTACATGTATACTGGGGAATTGTTAGGCTTTGCAGGCAGGTGCCATAACTGTTAAGCCATCTCTCCAGGCCTAATTGAAATTTTTAATCAAAATATAGTTATTTTTTATTTTATTTATTCATTTTCAAGCAGAGAAATAGAGAGAGAGTGAGAATCAGGGCCACCACCTTGTGGGTCTGGCATATGTGGGTACTGGGGAATTGAACCGGGGCCGTTAGGCACTGGAGGCAAGTGCCTTAACCGCTAAACCATCTCTCCAGCACAAAATATAGTTATTATGGACAGGTTAAGTATTTATTGCTGGTGTTCCCTTCTACTTGTTTTGAACATTTTGTGTTCTTCCTGTCAGGTTCGTCTTTGGGGTTTGGTGGTTTTGCTCAGTTGATAATGTTTGCTATTTCTCTTCTCTTCTGGTGGGATTTAACCTCCATCTACAGGTTTTCATGATGGTAGTTCTTTTTCTTTCCCTTGTGGATATAGGACTCTTAATCATGTTTTGCAAGACTGATTTAGTGGTCATAGATCCCCAGAGTTTTTGCTTCTCTTAAAAGGTCTTTCTAGCCAGGCACGGTTGGTGCATGCCTTTAATCCTAGCACTCAGAGGGCAGAGGTAGAAGGATCACCATGAGTTCAAGGCCACCCTGAGACTATGAGACTATGTGAATTCCTGAGACTATGAGACTATGTGAATTCCAGGTCAGCCTGGGCTAGAGTGAGACCCTACCTCAAAAAGAGAGAAAGAGAAAAAGAGAGGGAGGGAGGAAGAGAGAGAGAGAAAGGAAAGAGAAAAGAAAAGGGAAAGAATGGTCTTTTTCCTTCATTTCTGAAAAATAGTCTTGCTGGATTTAGTAGTCTTAGCACTTACTATCTTTTAGAATTTGGAATATGGCCGTTATTCCATGATTACTTCCTGACCTGCAGATTTTTTGTTGTTGTTGTTGGAGATATGGTCTCATGTAGCCCAGGCTATCCTTGAACTTGCTATGTAGCTGAAAATGGTCTTTAGCTCCTGAGTCTCCTGCCTCCATCTTCCATGTACTAGGATTATAGACATGTACCACCACACTCAGTCTGTCCTATGGAATGTCTGCTAAGGTACCTGTAATTAGTTTAATGCGTACTACAATGGTGTCTTGGATGTCCCTCAAAGGCCCGCATGTTGAAGGTATGCTCACTAGCCCATGTCATTTTTCTGGACGTAGCAGAACCAGTAGGGGCTGTGGCTGAATAGAAGTTAGGTCACCCAGAGGGTGCCCTTAAAGGGGGTATTGAAACCCTGGACCCTTCCTGTCTTTTTTCCCAGCTGCTAGGAGGTGGGCAGGCTTCCTTTACAATGCACTCCCCACACAATATATTGTGCCACCACAGACCCAGAGCAACAGGGCCAAGCAGATAGGAGAGAAGTCTCTGAAACTGAGCCAAAATAAGCTTTTTCCTTTATTTAGGCAATTACCTCAGGTGTTTCGTCACAATGGTGGAGCACTAACACAGTGAGGAGACCCTCACAATGTGAGTTGGTGCTTTCCTCTTGCCGAGTTTGAAAGTATTTCTTTTGTACTTTGGCAGTTTCATTATAATAGTGATATTTTTTTCTGGTCATGTCTTTTGGGGAAGGGTCCTATAAATCTATATAGGTATCCCTATCTTTCCCAAGATTAAGGAATTTTGAGCTGTTACCTCAATGAATGGGTTTTTCTGTGCCTTTCCCTCCTCTCACTTATCTTTGGGTAAAACATGTTTATTCATTTGGTAGTGTCCCATAAGTCTTGAAATTCTCTTCATTCAGTGTGTCTGTGTGTGTGTCTGTGTGTGTGTGTGTGTAAGTAAAACCATTCTGACAGGAATGACAATATTCTAAAGAGACATTTGTGGCCCTCCCTTTTGCTATCAGACCCCCAAAAATTGGAATCTCTCCAGGAGGCTCATGCTAGGAGAAGGAAAAGGCTGCAGCCTGGTGCCAGCCAGAGGGGGAACTTGTCTCAGGGAAAGAGATTTCACACAGTGCTGACAACTTGTCAGACACCTTGCAGGAGTGACTAGAGCTCAGACAATGAGGATGGACAGGACCACCCTTGACAAGGACTGCTAATCCTCATATTAGAACACAAAAGAACTTGGGGCTTGATGGTGGAGGGTGTTGTAGTTCACTGGACCTTTTTGTTCCTCTTTCCAGTGTAGCCCTATTGAATAAATCTCCTTTTTCAACTTTTTTCTTTTACTTCTCTGCATGATTGACATATGAGGACTGGTGGTTGAATCTAGCCTGTTAGGGCTGCCAGGGCCCCAGCTCTGACCTAACAACTCTGGTGTGATGTGTTTGTGTATTTGTTTTGTTTGGGTCTCACTGGCACCTTTCACAAAACCTCCTGGTGGCACATGCCTTTAATCCCAGCAGGATTAAATTAAATCCTAGTAGGATTGCCCTAAATTCAAGGCCACCCTGAGAGACTACATAGTGAATTCCAGGTCAGCCAGAGCCAGAGAGAGACCCTATCTCCAAGAAACAAAAACAAAAGCAAAAATACCTCTCCAGATTCAGATATTCTTTTTTCTACTTTATCTGATCTGTCGGTTGGATCTTTTAGCTATGTTTTGTTTGTTTTGTTTTTATTTTCTATTTGACTTGCTGAACTTTTCGTTTCCAAGATTCCTGTTTGGTTCTTTTTCTAAATTTCTTATTTCTTTGTTGAGTTTCTAACTCATATACTTCATTTTCTTCCTAAGTATATTTATGTGTTCATCTGTGTTCTCTTGTATTCTAGGCATTTCATTCATCTTGAACTCTCTGGAATCTGTTGCTATAGAGTTGTATTCTGCTCAAAGTGTATATTACCTTGTCTTTTTATATATTTTTTCTTGTGTTCCTACAATGAGACTTTCACATCTGTTAGATATCTCTACCACTTTTGTGGGGTATTCTTAGTAAGTAGCTTTCACTTGAAGATGTGTCTTAGCGTGCCAGTTTGCTGGGCTCCATTGTATACTATCCTTATAACCTTTCCGCTGTGACTAGTCACTTTGTTCATGGTACATACTGTCTCCATAGGCCACACGAGCAGTCCAGGCGGGTGTGGTGTGGGCAGCAATGGATGTGGGGTACTCACTGTGTCTACTCCCACAGTGGGCATGATGGCCGCTATCAGGCAGTGCGGGTTTCCTCAGCTTGGGTCACTTGGGTGCAGCTGTTAGACTTCCTTCCTTATTTAGCAGTGTTTGATTTTTCAGTTTTTTCCTGAGACTTCTCTGCCTTTGTTGGTAAAGCCTCTCTGGAAATTTTGTTACATCAGAGCCCTCATCTTCACTAATTCCTGTATGTCATGGTAGAGTCTTTGACCCTTCTCAGGTTATATATTCCCATTTACCATTGCTTGCTTGTTTCAGACTGACCCCGATTCTCGGCATTCAGGAGAATTCTTCGAAAAATGTGGTGTTTACACAGTTTATAGCCACCCTGCTTAAAGAGTTACATTTAAAGAATGATGACCTTGAAAGTTTAACCATTATATTTAGAACCAGCTGTTAACCAGAGTGGTAAGTTTGATTATAATTGAATTTTCCCTTTATTTGTTATTACCTATGTGAGTTTCTATCATGTGGGGGTGTGGGAGGAGTATATGGGTGTGGGGGGTGTGGGAGAGTGTGGGTGTTGCTGGGGATTAAACCCAGGGCATCGTATATGCTCAGCAAACTCTACCTGAAGCCCATGCTGCAGATTTTACAAGCCAAGAGCAGACCTCAGCTTACTGAGGACATGATGTCCCTCGGTTCTTGGCTGCCGTGGTCACTTCCTGTCTCCGTTGAGCCCATCTGTGGTTTTGTAGGCTGGAGGAGTTCTATTCCTTGCATGCCTGGAGCTCCCCACTATCAGTCACTGAAGCCCAGGCCATCCCACGTGTCCTATCTGATAAGTTGCTTTTCAGGAAGTAGCGATTTATTTCACCCTGGCTCCTGCAGTGACCACCTTGAATATCCACATCCTGCTGCAGGGACAGTGAAATTATCCTCCCAGCCAGTGGTCAGGCATGTGCAGATAAGCAGGACAATTTACATGTCTGCCTTTGTTGAACCTTATCCCTGCTTCCAGAGAAGTGAACCCTTGCCTCTCTCAGAAGTATCAGAATGTCCCTGAGCTCTCCATCTCTCCCTCCCTTCTCATGGCCCAAGCTGCCCATGGCTCACATAGATGCAGACTTAATGAGTGAAAGCATTCATCCTAAACCACCAATAAGGCCCTCTCAGGAAGCATTGTTTTAAATTAACTTTACTGTTTTCCTAACTACAAAAGTCATATGAATTCATCATAAAATAAAAGTTAAGTAAAACAGAACTACATACATAATAAAAAGGGAAAATTCCACATTTACCTCTGCCTGCAATCCTGTGTCCTTCCCTGAAGCATACTTGATACATATCATTTCATACTTGCTTATATTTGACATTTTTTGGGTTTTTTTTTTGGGGGGGGGTTTCAAGGTAGGGTCTCACTCTAGTCCAGGCTGACCTGGAATTCACTATGTAGTCTCAGGGTGGCCTTGAACTCACGGCAATCCTCCTACCCCTGCCTCCTGAGTGCTGGGATTAAAGGCGTGCGCCAGCACACCCGGCTATATTTGACTTTTATAAAACAATCTTTCAAGCAAATATTTAAGTATATAAGAAAGGATATTTGAAAGAAATATCTACAGTGGCAGAGTTGCTTACTATGTGTGAAGCTGTGGACCCTATCTGGGTGGGGAGAGAGAAAGAAAAAGAGGAGAGAGAGAGAGAGAGAGAGAGAGAGAGAGAGAGAGAGAGAGAGAGAGAGAGAGAGAGAGAGAGACCAGCATCCATTATCTGTTAGAAAACTTAGGCTGAGATAGGAGGATCACTGTGAGTTCAAGGCTAGCCTGAAGCTAGAGTGAGTTCCAGGTCAGCCTGGGCTAAAATAAGACCTTTACCTCAGGAAAAAGAAAGAAAAAGAAAAGCGAAAAGGAAAGGAAAGGAAAGGGATGGGAAGGGAAGGGAAGGAAAGGAAAGGAAAGGAAAGGGAAGGGAAGGGAAGGGAAGGGAAGGGAAGGGAAAGGAAGGAAGGAAGGAAGGAAGGAAGGAAGGAAGGAAGGAAGGAAGGAAGGGGGATGGAGGGAGAGAAAACAAAACAATACAGAAGTCATTTAACATTCATTTCTCCTAACTTATACTCAGTGGCCTTTTCAAGTGATTGTTCTGGAGATATTTTAAAGCAAAGAAAGGCTTTTGCTTGGGGAGTGGGCTCAGTGGGTTAGCTTGTATTAGGATACCTTCAAAAGTCCTTAAAGAATATAGTGTGATTGGAATGTTGTGCTTTATTGAATGCCAAGTTCCTCAGTTCATTACACCCTGTGTCCTTCAGGCGAAGGGTGTATCTGACAGTGAGAGGACAGAGCCCAGTTGGAAGTCCTTGCAGGCCTGCCTCAGTGGATCCAGTTAAGAGTCATGTTGATGGGCATACTTTAAACGTATATGTAAACAGACCCTTCTGCAGTAGAAGCTTTATGAGGACCTAACTAGTACCCTTGTGATCATGATTTACATTGTTCATTTGCTTAAGTAATCAAAGGTACATCTTGCCCAGACTTGGTCAGTATTATAAAGGATTGTGAATGAATAAAGCCACATTACATAACTTTCCTTATGAGAAAGGGAGATGTGTGAATAGGTAGATTGTTTTTTAGTCACATGATTTTTATAAACCATGGTGAATTTGTTGAGTGTAAAAATTTTAGCAGCAAGGGATGGGAGAAGAGAAAAGAGATTTTTTTTTTTAATATTTATTATCCATAATGAGTTACATTATTTAGTGGGCAAACCATGCATTGTTATCCCGAATTCCCCACTTCCCCCCGAGATTTATTTTTAAATGACAGTAGTTTGAGCCATCAGGTTTACTTTTTTAAATATTTTATTCATTTTCAAGCAGAGAGATACAGAGAGAGAGAAAAGAGACAGAGAGAGCACCAGGGCCGCCACCTTGTGGGTCTGGCTTATGTGGGTACTATGGAATTGACTGGGGGCCTCAGGCACTGGAGGCAAGTGCCTTAACCGCTGAGCCATCTCTCCAGCCCAGAAAAGGATTTTTCAATGTCTTGGATCAGGTACTGCCTATTCCTGGAGCTCTGAGCCTCTTCCAGGCAGACCACTGTTGGGCATAGTGAGGAAGAGGTAGAACACATGTCAGCTGTACTGTCTAGTAAAATGTTGAAGATGTTTGCTTCAAACCATCTTCTTTATTTCCCAGATGCCGTTCAGGAAGACAGATGGAAGATGAGCTTCTCTACTCACCGTGCCTAGAATTCTAGCAAGGCAGGAGTCTGCTTGGGGGTGGCTGATGACTTACCTTATTCTAAGAAAGATCATCTTGACCTTTTCAGGTTTCAGCCCTCTAACTTATGGTCCCTAAATGGAGAGGATAACTTCTAAGACGCCAGAAAGCCACGACTGCAGGAATAACAAGCCCTTTCATCCCGAGCTACAAGGAAAATTGAAGTCTTAGGTTGAAACTTGAATTGATAGTCAAGAAAATGTAATAACTTTTAATTGTCCTAGACAATTAAAGGAGCAACATAATAGTTGGGTAAAAATTATGAAAGTTGCAGTTTGTAAACTTTATTTTCTAAAAACAGAAAATAAGTCAATAAATATATTCCAAAATGAAGCTCTTCAGAAATCTAGGCATTATTCTTTAACCTGACTATATACTGCCATGTGGTCTAAGCAACATTGTTAATGTCACAAGCCCAAACAAAACAATCCCAGAAGTTTTGAGAATTGGGAATTTTTTAAATGACATCTATAGTTGATTTTCAAGAGAAACAATCTCTAGATTTGACACTGCTTTTCAAAGTGGCCATCAAGGATGCAAGTTTGTAAGTCCTCCAGAACACTTGGACACGTCTGACAATATGGGGGACTTCTCTGAAAAAAAATGGGGGAAGATTAAATTGAGCCGGGAGTGGTGGTGCACACATGCCTTTAATCCCAGTACTCAGTACTCAGGAGGCAGAAGTAGGAGAATCACCATGAGATCAAGGCCACCCTGAGACTACATAGTGAATTCTAGGTCAGCCTGGACCAGAGTGAGACCCTACCTCGGGAGGAAAAAAAAAAAAAAGATAAAATTGGGCTTACACTCATGGACACTGGAGAAAATGATAATTGCTAGAACCCAGTGTTAAAAAGGGGCCAGAAAGTGGTCTGTGGGAATTGAAAGCTATTGTGTTTTAAATGTAAAATGTCCCCCATGGGCTTACATAGTTGAAGACTTGGCCCTCCAATTTCATAAAAAGTTAAACAAAGGTCTACCATGTTATCCCTCAGCTTCACTCATTATTTCCATCTGAAAAGAAATAAAGATGTTCACACAGAATTTAGGCAAGTGTTCATGGAAGTGCTATTCATATTTTAATTTTTAAAAAATAGAGGGCTGGAGTGATGGCTCAGCAGATAAGGCACTTGCCTCCAGTGCCTAAAGCCCTGGGTTCAATTCCCCAGGACCCACATAAGCCAGACCCATAAGGTGGTGGCCCTGGTGTTCTCGTTCTCTCTCTCTCTCTCTCTCTCTCTCTCTCTCTCTCTCTCTCTCTCTCTCTCTCTCTCTTTCTCTCTCTCTGCTTGAAAAATAAATAAAATATTAAAAAAATAAATAAACTGCAGGCTTTACCTCTCAAAAAAATTATTTAAAAAAAAATAGAAACAATCAGCCAGGTGTGGTGGTGCAGGCCTTTAATCCCAGTACTCAGGAGGCTGAGGTTGGAGGATCACTGTGAGTTTGAGGCCAGGCTGGAGAGTGAGCTACAGATCAGCCTGGGCTACAGTGAGACCCTGGCTGAATAAGAACAATAAAAAGTAGAAACAAACCAAATGATCATGAACTAATAGGTGGATTTCATAAAATGACGAATCCCTACAGAACATAAGACCTTCAAAAACATTTTGCTAAGCAAAGGAGGTCTGATGCAATAGACCACCCATGATACAACTTGATTTAGCTGAAGGAAATCTCAAAGCAGACAATCTAGTGCTTACATGGCTCACAATGGATAAAAGCAGGGGTGGTCTGCATGTGGGCACCAGGATCTTCCTTCCTTGGGGTGATGAAAATACGCTAAAAACTAAATTTGGACTAGCACATTTTATGTTTTTTTCACATTTTATGTTTAAAAAGATTTTTATGCTTAAAACAGGTGAGTTTTATATTATAAATTGTATCTTAAAACTGTTAAAAATCAGTTGTTGTGGTGGGGCACACCTATAATCCCAGCACTCTGTAGTCTCAGGGTGGCCTTGAACTCACAGTGATCCTCCTGCCACTGCCTCCTGAGTGCTGGGATTAAAGGTGTGCACCATCATGCCCAGCGACTCACTTTCTTTCTTTCTGTCTTTCTTTCTGTCTGTCTTCTTTCTTTCCCTTCCTTCCTTCCTTCCTTCCTTCCTTCCTTCCTTCCTTCCTTCCTTCCTTCCTTCCTTCCTTCCTTCCTTTTCAAGCTTTTGGCAAGTTTTATTAAAGAAAACGTTTACATGGTTGACTTTTCACCAGTCTGCTCTGGCATGCTTCGGGATCAATGCTAGACTCCAATGGTATTGCCACTGTAGTGATGGAGCCCAGCTGGGCAGTGTCTGATTCAAGGTCAGCTTGTACCCCAGCATGTACTGTCCATTTTTCATAACCAGCTGGAGCCTGGAGTTGATGGGCTCCGGGCACTTTTTTGCCTTCTTTGCAGCCACTGTCTTCCTGCCAAGGGCACCAGCAACTTTCTTAATAAGTAGATAACACCTGAGGAAACCATCAGCCTCTGCCCCCCCACATGCTTGGGTGCCCACACAGAGCTCAACTGGAAAGGTGCCTTCCTGGGTGTGATTCCCAGCACTGTGGTGGAGAGGAAGGGAGAGAGGGGGAAGAAAGAAGAAAGGGAAGGAGACAGAGAGGGGAGTCGTGCTATTTGTGACAATGCGGATGGAATGGTAGATACCATGAGGTGATCCGAGTCACCTAATGCTTGATCTCATTCACATATGGACTGTTCGAGAATGACGACCAGTCAGGGAGAGCAGGAAGAAGGAAGTGACAGAACAGTGGCTAGGAAATAGGAGAGAGGAGGAAGGCAAATGAGGCTGGAGAGATGGCTCGGCAGCAAAGCCTAACAACCAGAGTTCGAGTCCCCAGTGCCCACATAAAGCCAGGTGCACAGAATGGCATAAGCACCTGGAGTTTGCAATGCCCATTCTCCCCCCATCTCTCTCTCTCTCCCCCTTGAAAATAAATTTTTAAAAGACTAGAACAGATTTTCAGCATTTTCACTTTTACCGAGAGAAATATTTGAAGAGATAAATTTAAGCTGATTCAAACATAAAACAGATATATCTATCAAAACCACATGGTGCTCCATTAATAGGAACGGTCATTATGTTTTTATGCTTCAGTCTAAAAATAAAAACGTCAATTACCCTTGAAAGAGATACTGCTCAAAATGGCTCTTTCAACCAAAACCCACTTGAGATTGGGACGGCCACACTCACTGTCTGAGTGAACAAAACAAAATTCCCCCACCCTTCACCCCTTCTTCTACTGCCCCTGCCCAAGGTCTCTGCCACAGGGAGAGCTGAGTTTATGGGGGCTCCTGGTTTGAGTCACTGTGGTTTGGAAGCCCAAAGGGATTTTTAGTTTGGAGTCCATGAACTTGGTCAGAGGTTGAGAGCCTGGGTCCACCGAGCAGCCCTGAGCTCTGAGAGTTTCGAAGTGTCTCGGGAGGGTTGGGACGATGGCTCCGTTGGTAAAAGCACTATGCAAGCATGGAGACCCGAGTTTGAATCCCAAGAAGCCAGATGCGGTGTCCGCAATCTCTGCCCTCCCTCCTAAAGTGACGGAATTCTGGAAGCTTGCAGGCCAGCCAGCCTGGAATATGCAGAGATGAACAAAACACCCTGATTCAGACAAGGTGGGAGGTTGACCTCTAACCTCCACACATGCACACTGTGGCGTGGATATGCCCACACACAGATAATTTTTAGAAAAGGTTCTCAGAGGAACCCTCAAGGGCAGGAAGGATTATGTAACGAGGGGGAGACGGCTGTGAGGGTCAGTTTGAGGAACAGCCAACTTCATATCACAGCTTTGTTATGAGATCAAAGTCTTGAACTTTCTTTGAAAACACACACGTAGAAAACCGCTATCCTCAGATAATGGTCATTTTAGTCAATCTTAATCAATTTAGATGTTACTATTATTGATTCATTTTGTCTGTAAAGGAAATAAAATCTCTATTCTGAACCAAATGAGTGACTAGAACCGTGGCTTCAACTTACCTTGAAGAATGGGTTTTCATTTTGCTGATTTTCTTGAAGTGTTTTTGTTTGTTTATTTCACTGATTTTTCTATTTTTCTTGGGTTTTTTTTTTTTTTTTTTGGTTCACTCATGACTGGTCTTTATTGCTTCTTCCTTCCTCTTTCATTTTGCTTAAGTTGCTTTTCTAGTTATTTAAGAGAGAAGCTTAAATCACTGATTTCAGAGCTCCTTTTCTGCATTTAACTCTTTTTAATTTAAAATTTTTTAAATTTATTTATTTGCAAGCAGAGATGGAGAGAGAGAGGCAGACAGAAAATCAGTGTGCCAGGGCCTCCAGCTGCTGCACATGAACTGCAGACACATGTGCCTCTCTGCATCTGGCTTTATGTGGATCCTGGGGAATTGAGGCCAGAGTGTTAGACTTTGTAGGCAAGTGCCTTAACCACTGAGCCATCCCTCCAGCCCCTTTTTTACCTTTTTTTATTTTCGAGGTAGGGTCTCGCTCTAGCCCAGGCTGACCTGGAATTCACTATGTAGTCTCTGTGCTTTTTATTGACAACCTCATACATATCTGTACACAACCTGATCATAATCTCCTGCTACTCTCCTCGGTCCTGTTTTATCCCCTCACAGAACTTCTTCTGTCCAACTGGTCCAATGTTTTATCTGTTTATGAGAGAGAGAGAGAGAGAGAGAGAGGGAGAAAGAGAGAGAGAGAGAGAGAGGGCACTAGGGCCTCCAGCCACTGCAAACGAACTTCAGACACATCATCACCTTGTGCATCTGGTTTTACGTGGTTAACAGGGAACTAAACTCAGGTCCTTCTGCTTTGCAGGCAAATGCCAACCACTAAACCATCTCTCCAGCCCCTGGATTTTGATATTTTTTGTTTGCTCTCATATTATGTGGGTCTTTTACAGGTAATGAGGGCAGCCATGAGATCATAAATCATAAATGCAACGGCCACTTTGTGTCTGAAAGAAAAAGTAAGAAAGAAAGAGAAGAAAAGGAAGGAAGAAAAGAGTGAGAGAGAGAGAGAGAGAGAACTAAAGAAGAAAAGAAGACACTGTATAGAATTGGCTATATGGAGTAGTTGGAGGTGATGGCCCGGAGACCAGTCTCGAGGTTATTTAGAACCTGGGTGGTGGTAATGGGTGGAACCAGGTACTCCCCAGTGTACCTGGGGAGTATTTTTCACACAGAACAGATCACATTTGCTGATGGAGTGAACAAGCTGGTGAGTGAGCTAAACAGTGAGGAGACACTAAAATGAAGACCAAGAGCACAAAGGTCAGCATGTGAGGTGGGTGAGCAGGAGGGGGTCTGCATGTAAGAGCATGAAGAAAAGTTATCATCTCGTCTCTAGCAACAGTTAACGAGGTGGGTGTGAGCTTTCATTTTGGGGTCTCCTGAGGGACCTGCCTGCTAGCTTAGTGTGGGTCTCACTTGTTGAGGAATAAGCAGGAGAGTGAGGTAGTATGAGATGAGAGGCTAGATCATGAAAGATCTAGAAACCTCAGCAGAGTGAACACTATACCTCCCCATTTACCTCATACCAGGACTGTAGTACCTTGGGCTTCCTACCAAGCCAGCTGTCACTAAGTGCTTTCTCCCTTTTCTCCTAAGGCTGAACCCAGGAACCCACCTTCCTGCTTTCCAGGAGAGGTCAAGGTGCTCACTATATGCCCAATGTCCAGTGCCTGGTGAGTCAGTGGGCTGGGATCTGGAACGGATCCTTGGCACATTTGTGATCTGATACAGCCCCAATGCGGCACCACCTAGCGCTGTAAATGCCTTAGACAACAATGACATTGTCCCATAAACTCCCTGCTGGAGGAATCAGTCTTCCTCTGCCAAGGCGGTGGGCTGCTCCAGCACCAGACAGGAAGTACCTCCAAGGCCACCAACCCGACCACTCTCTCACAGACCACGCTGAGGTGGTCAACTCCAAGGCCCTGTGTCCTCTAGCTCCACAAGGGAAGATTCACTGTCTCATAAGGCTATCCCAGCAATGGATACAGGGAATATTTAGAAAGCCTTTATTATGATTGGCTGTTACAGGGATGTGGGGAAATGGACATTGAGTCTAAATAACTTCCCTAGAGGTGTGTCTCCATGCTCCATGGAAACAAGCACCTTGGACTTGGTTGTTGTGTATAATGGTGCCAGGCACATTTCCCCTATTAGCCATTTGATATTCAAAACAGTTCACCTTTCATTGTGAAGATTCTTTTTTTTTTTTTTTCATCACACACATTTATTTCAGACTGGAGTAAACTCAGAGAATTCGGGAGTGGGATAGGGGAAAGTAACCCAGACATTAATTTAAAAAAATGAGAAGTTACAGAGATCTCCAGCCACTAGTGTGGGGAGAGCACGTGGGAGAGGTTTTAGCAAAATCTGTGCTGCTCAGCCAAACAAGCAGAAGAAGGAAAGATATCAGAGGGCTCCCATCATGAGGAGAAAGGTTCATGTGGGAACAAACCCACATCTAATGGCTGTGGTGAGGGGACCTTACCTAAAAAGGCCTGGAGATTCAGAGTTCCTTCTGCTGGGCCATGTGAGGAATAGAAGAGCAAGATTCTTTAAAATAAATAAATTTATTTATTTATTTATTTATTTATTTATTTAGAGAGAGAGAGAGAGAGAGAGAGAGAGAGAGAATGGATGTGCCAGGGCCTCCAGCCACCTTAAATGAACTCCAGACACATGTGCCACCTTGTGAATCTGGCTTTATGTGGGTACTGGGGAATCAAACTCAGATCCTTAGACTTTGCAGGCAAGTTACTTAACTGCTGAGTCATCTTTCCAGCCCGTGAGCATTCTTTTTATTGGTTTGCTTGAGGTAGGGTCTCACTTTAGCCCAGGCTGACTAGAACTCTCTCTAGTCGCAATCTGTCTTTGAACTCATGGTGATCCTCCTACCTCTATCTGCTGTTCATAGTGAGCATTCTTATTCACATTTTACTGATGAAAAAAACTAAAAATCATGATGTTAGTTTAAAAAAAGAGAAGAAAAAGAATGGCCGGGTGTGGTGGCACACACCTTTAATCCCAGCATTTGGGAAGCCGAGATAGGAGGATCTCCATGAGTTGAAGGCCAGCCTGAAACTACATAGTGAATTCCAGGTCAGCCTGGGCTAGAGCGAGTCCCTGCCTGGAAAACACACACACACACACACACACACACACACACACAAAGGAGGGTGGCTGGAGAGATGGTTCAGTGATTAAGGCGCTTGCCTGCAAAGCCTAACAACCCAGGCTCAATTCCCCAGTATCCACATAAAGCCAGATGCACAAAGTGGCACATGCATCTGGAGTTCGTTGGCAACATCTGGAGGTCTGGCACGCCCATTCTATCTATTTCTCTCTGCTTGCAAATAAATAAATAAAAATTTAAAAAACAAAACAGCTAGAACCCTTACCCAGAGCAATTGGCCCCAAAACCCTCATCCCAGGGCACTTCTGTGGGCAAGATCACTGGAGTGTTCCACTTGCCACTTGGCAGGATGCTATGGCAACGTACATCCCCCTCCCACCTTAGCAGGTAGCTTTTTATCAGATTAACAGCGTGCCTGCATCCACAGAGGCTTGCCGGACCTTCTGGGGGTCAAGGACACAGAGAGCCCCAGGCCTTGGTTAGGGAAGGAAGCCATCCTGTGTCCTTTGACATCAGCATCAGCATCAAATCACAGAAAGAATAGGAATTGGAGGCAGACAGACATGGGTTCAGGTGCCTCTTCACATGTCAGGGCTTGGGGCTTTTAGCTGCAGAACAGTTTAATGGCGTCTCCTTCAGGGCTGGTCTTGAGCCTGGAGCCACTCCAGCACTAACACTAAGAGCCCTCCCTCCTCAACTTGACGTGACAACCATGACCATTCCCATTTGTCCGGGGCTTGAGTGATTCAAGGCCTGAGGCATCTCTTTCCTTGGTCCTCACAACTAGAAGGAACCCAAGGTTCTTTCTACTTCTTTCTTTTCTCCTGGCTCCTAAAAAGAAAAAAATTCCTTGCTCTCCTCAAAACTGTTGGTTTTACTTTGAATCTACCCTTGACTTCCTGTCTCCCCAAAAATTCTTTTTTTTTTTTCTTGGCAGGGTTTCACACTAGCCCAGGTTGGCCTGGAATTCACTATGCAGTCTCAGGGTATCCTTGAACTCATGGCAATCCTCCTGCCTCTGCCTCCTGAGTGCTGGGGTTAAAGGTGTGCGCCACCATGCCTGGCCTCCCTCCCCAAATTTTCTCTGCTTGTCTCTGGCCACAAGTCCATACAGAAACAGCGGGGGTCACAGCCAGGAGAGGAGGAGAGCTGAATGACACTGAATACAGTTGTCCCCACACGTAAGACAAGCCGTGAGTCACCAGAGCGCTTTTATGAGGGCCAGATGCTGAGCACGTCTGAATTGCTGCTTCTTCGGTGGATGTTAGTGGCAGGGAGGAGAACAGCCAACATCCATATACATTTATACACTCACCAGGAAATCCAATCAGGATTTACCACAAGCCAGAAGTACCACACCTCATGAGTCGGCCAAACCCAGCCCATTGTCAACAGAGAAAAGTCCATCTCAAACATAAAAGATTTTAAATCAAAATGGATGTTAGAAGAGCATGATTCCTGGTGTTGTGCAGAAACTGGGCTTGTCTGGCAGTCGGGAGCTGAGTGATGGTTGCTTTGGGGTGCTTGAAGAGAGACAAGGTGGGCTCCTGGGATGAGAGGGTGAAGATGTTGTTGGCCTACAACGTCTCCAGTTAGCTCCCTGGAAATTCTTCATGTGACCTCTAACCACCATCCATGAGCTGGCACACCAACACGTGAGTTGTTCCAGGCCATGGCTCTGTCTTCCTCCAGGGAAATGTGACCCTGGAGCTCTGGGGGACCCCTGCTCAGATGACACACCATGAGCTCTGGGGACCCCTGCTCAGATGACACACCATGCCACCTTTAGTCACTGTTCAAATGTCTTCTCAGGAGTTCTTTCTCCCTGTCAGCTTTCTGCCACTGAGACAAAACAACTTATAAGAAATATTCACGTTGGCTCACAAATTCAAACGTTTCAATCCATGGCCACTTGCCCACTGCCTGTGGTGGTGTTACTAGTACAGAGAGAGGTCCATAAATGTGCCACCCAGTCTTCTATATTTTAAAAGAAATTAGGAAACAAAATTGTATAAAGAAAGATAAATTTATTCATAGTTTGGCCAAAGGGATGAAGACTAGTGGCCATTTTACAATTTATAAGAAGTCATAATGGGGCTGGAGAGATGGCTTAGGTGTTAAAGGTGCTTGCTTGCAAAGCCTGCCAGACTGGGTTCAATTCCCCAGCAGCCCACATGAAGCCAGACCAAAGTGTTGCATGATCTGTGATCCCAGCATGCCTAGGACAACAGGAGGTGATGCCAGGAGATTCTGAAGCTCTTAATTCTTGGGCTAAACTCATTTAAAGTAGCAAAAGACCATGTCTCAAAGAAGGTGGAGCACAGACATTTCCTCTGATTTCCACATGCATACCATGGCACACAAATGCACACGTGTGTGCATGAGCACATACACACACATAAATAAAATAAATTTAAAAAATTTTTATTCAAAAAGCCAGAGAGGGCTGGAAAGATGGTTCAGTGGTTAAGGCGCTTGCTTGCAAAATCTAATAACCCAAGTTCAATTCCCCAGTACCCACGTAAAGCCAGATGCACAAAGTGGTGCAGGTATCTGGAGTTTGCAGGGGCTGACAAGCAAGCACCCCGGCACCCATTCTCTCTCTGTCTCTTCCCTGCTCAGTAGGTAAAGCGCTTGCCTCACACACATGACAATGTGAGTTAAATCCCCAGTACCCACATATAATTGCTATTTTGTGGAGGCCAGAGGAGGATCTTCAGTGTTTTTCTCGATCCCTCACTCTTCTGTCTTATTTTCTTGAGACAGAGTGTCCCACTGAACCTGGAGCTCATCATGTTTTCCAGAAGCCCAGAGGTTCTCCAGGCTCTGTCCCTCAGCGCTGGGGTTGCAGCTGTGTGCAGCCAGGCCCAGGTTTTTACATGGGTGCTGGGGATCGAATCGGGGTCCTGATGCTTGCCCCGCAAGCCCTCCTACCGCCATAAAACCCCGTCTCCTCAGCCTGACAAGAGTCAATTTTACTGCCATGTTGGGACAACTCTGAAGACAGGAGACCCGTATGAGGCTGCTCACTGATGTGGCCTTCAACCTGAGAAGTGGCCGTGGAGGGAGGAGAAGGTTCATCAAAGGAAGCTTATAGCATTTACCGAGACTGCTGTCTTTGGGAGGGGAACAGATGTAAGCAACACAGAGGTAGACTCTTGGGGCTGGAAAGATGGCTCAGCAGTAAATGCACTCACTTGTAAAGCCTGAAGTCCTAGGTTTGATTCCCCAGTCCCCATGTAAACCTAGATTTACAAAGCATGCATCTGGAGTTCATTTACAGTGTAAGAGGCCCTAGTGTGCTCTCTCTCTCTCTCTTTCTCTCTCTCTCTCTCTCTCTCTCTCTCTCTCTCTCTCTCTGTGTTTCTCTGTCTAAATAAATAAACTTTTTAATCTGGCTTTTTAAAAGATTATTTATTTGAGAGAGAGACAGAGAGAAAGAGAAAAACAGAGAGAGAAAGAATGTATGCACTGGGGCCTCCTGCCACTCAAATGAACTCCTGACACCTGCGCCACTTTGTGCATCTGCTTTACATGGTTCCTGGGGATTTCAAACCCGGCTGTTAGGCTTTGCAAGCAAGTGCCTTTAGCTGCTGAGCCATCTCTCTAGGCCCCAAATCTGTTTTTTTTTATATTAAAAAGACAAACACTTTCTCAGAAATCATTAGCTGTGTGTCAATGAGCTGTGTGCAAGGAAGTACAAGACCTGCCTGAGTGACTCCCTAAGTCTGCACCCAGGTGCAGGACCTATAACGACCCTGGATCTCAAACACAATGAAGTAAGTATATGACTTCAGAGAACACCCTGCCTTTAAGGCCTTCTCCGGTGCCACTGCACAGAGACAGCAGAAGGCTGGCAGTTAAGCCAAGCTTCCCATGCCTACCCAGGAGCCCGTGGCCTCAGGCAAGTTAGCTGTCAGTGTGTTGCTTTGCTTCCACCGTGAAAGAAGGGTAATTATAGTACGTACTTCAGGAGATCCATACGGTGACAAAGTACATCGTCTGCACACTTGTGATGCACACAGCCATATGCATGGACGAGCTCCTGGGAGCAGATCAGAAACAAGTCATTCAGAAGAACTAGCACCTAAAGGGGGGCAGAGGGGGGAGAGTGGGGAGATGTGAGGATAGAGAAACAGGCAAACCCCAAATTGGGCCATCCTGAGATTTGTGTGACACCGACATGAACTCCATAATTGCAAAGCTGAAGGAGGTGAATTTAGAGGGAAAAGATGAAGCAGAAGACCAGGCGAGCTGTTACCACAGACGTAGACGGACTCAAGTGACAAATGACAGAAGAGAGGCCATCTTTAAAGGACAAAATGGCAACTGCTTCAGAAGAGCTGAAGGAGGATGGGCTTCAGAAGTCCTGTTCTTAGTAACTGACCTTGACCCTTGACCCCTGACAAATGACCTCAGTGGTGGTGGAGGGGACCAGGATCACATGAACTTTAGGGGATGAGATTTAAATTGAATGATGATGGTAAGATAATATTTTAAAATATTTATATTCTGTAATGTATTCACATAATAAAATTTTCAATTGGGAGGGGCTGGACAGATGGCTCAGTGGTTAAGGTGCTTGCCTGCAGAGCCTAACAAGCCGGGTTTCTCACGTAAAGCCAGATGTACAAAGTGTATCTGGAGTTCGTTTGCAGCAACTGGAGAACCTGGCACACCCATTTTCTCTCTTCTCTCTCTGCTTGCAAATAAATAATATTTTAAAATTTGCATTCAGTAATTTTCCCTCAGAAATTGTAATAAAGAAATAATCAAGGGCTGGAGAGATGGCTCAGCGGTTAAGGCACTTGCCTCCAGTGCCTGGGGCCCCGGGTTCAATTCCCCAGGACCCACATAAGCCAGACCCACAAGGTGGTGGCCCTTCTCTCTCTCTCTCTCTCTCTCTCTCTCTCTCTCTCTCTCTCTCTCTCTCTGTATCTCTCTGCTTGAAAATGAATAAATAAATATTAAAAAAAAAGAAAGAAATAATCAAAGCCAGGCGTGGTAGCACACGCCTTTAATCCCAGCACTTGGGAGGCAGAGGTAGGAGGATTGCCATGAGTTTAAGGCCAGCCTGAGACTGCATAGTGAATTCCAGGTCAGCCTGGACTAGAGCGAGACCCTACCTCAAAACACCAAAAAAAAAAAAAAAGAAAAGAAAAGAAATAATCAGGGGCTGGAGAGACTGCTCAGTGGTTAAGGTGCTTGCCTCTAGAGCCTAAGGACCTGGGTTCAATTCCCAAGTACCCACGTAAGCCAGATGCACAAAGTAGCGCATATATCTGGAGTTTGTTTGCAGTGGCTGGAGGCCCTGGTGTGCCCATTCTCTTTCTCTATTTCTGCCTGTATTTCTCTGCTTGCAAATAAATAAATAAAATATTATATTTTATATTAAAATATAAAATAATCAAAAGCATGTGCAAGTATTTCTAAGTTTGTGCTAAATTATAGCCAATAATTGGAAATAATCTTAAAATATTGGTTTAAAATGACTAAATTGTAATGCGCCCACACAATCAGAAACTTAATGCA